>OZ008359.1:637734-877250 GCA_963931975.1 Cataclysta lemnata | reverse complement strand
TGAACTAGCACCCACGTCTAAAAAACATACGACGATATAAACCGAAGGGTAGAAATAAAAATCGTAAATGCAGTCACAATATTAAAATGGAGGTATTTTCAACAACTTTGTAAAAACTTACGGCGCCGCCGTACATAAACCGAAGTGTAGACATAACAATTTATAAATGCAACCACAATATTTAAAGCAAAGGTGGATCGATCAGACTCTTTTATGTTTACTAAAAAATAAACATCTTTTAACTCAATTGATTTATGCCATTAAACAGTCTTGACTTATAAATTTTGAAGCAGCAAAATCCTTTGAATAGTAATTTCGTATTATGTATGGTCGCTATGTGTTTTTAGATAATATGTGCCTAGAAAATCATTCTTGTTCACTCGTGACAGAAGTAACGAAAGAAGAAGAAGAACCTCTTATAACGGCGCCTGCGGAGGCGGCTGCGGGTAGGCCTGCGGCGGCGGCGCCTGCGGAGGCGGCTGCGGGTAGGCCTGCGGCGGCGGCGGTACCGGCTGGTGCTGATATATCGCGCCCGCGCAGGTGTGCCCACTGCTCTCGCGGGCCTGGTGCTGGTCGCCCCGTATCCGGCTTCTCTTGATATAGGGTCTTGAAGTTCCCCGGTTTTTTTATATAAATAACTGACAAAGCTGCTTTGTCTTCGGTGTTCAATATAGAAGGAATAAAAAGAAAAAATCGCAATTTGATGGAATCAGATTTATTAATATGTTTTCCTTACCTTAAATATTTATAACTTAAATACTTGAAGAAAAAACCTTTTGAGTCTTGCTCAGGAATCTTGAAAAGGGATCTCCTTTTTTAAGACCTTGTGCGACCTTGCAGCTATATCCTGCTGAACGGAAGCAGCTCAACTTGTCTCCGGATCGGGTGTGTCGCCGAGGATCTGAAGGGTCTCATCCTTGTGAGAACTTCTACGGACTCGGAAGTTGCCTCGAGCCGCGACGGAGGCGTCGGCAGTGGCGGCCGATGGTCCCTTGAGCGTGTACACATCACGAGATGTACTTACATGCGTCAACCTCGCTTGGGTCTGTGCGCTGAGCTCCGGCATGGAGCTATAAGAACATTGGTTCTTGAGAATATGTTAATAAGGATATATAGCCTTGGTATATGTAGGTATTCACATCTTATTTTAATAAGAACGACAAGAGCCCTGATTATTGGCAATTGCGCATTCTGTATGTATGTGACGGATACAACCCCGATTTTAGTTGTTTGCATCACGAAATATCCTTGGCATAAGTAGCACATCTTTTAATAAGAACGACAAGAGCCCTGATTATTGGCAATTGCGCATTCTGTATGTATGTGACAGATACAACCCCGATTTTAGTTGTTCGCATCACGAAATATCCTTGGCATAAGTAGCACATATTTTAATAAGAACGACAAGAGCCCTGATTATTGGCAATTGCGCATTCTGTATGTATGTGACAGATACAACCCCGATTTTAGTTGTTCGCATCACTAAATATATTATTATGCTCTTTAATTCCTCTTCAGACGAATAAGCTTCTAGTTTTCGTATCTTCTTTCTTCGTTATTTTCTATAGTTCCCCATGTTGAAAGCCGTTATTTTTTTTTAAATTATTCGTAGGTAGGTGAGCTCTGTTGACGTGCGAAGGGTTCGGCACGGAAACACGTAATGAGGAAGCGTAACGGCCGGACTGGTCGAGTAGTAACGTTTATTTATCTTTTTTAATATTGCCATAGTAAAAAATAAAAATATCTTTAAAAATCCGTGCAAGGGTGACGCTTGGGGGCGCCACTACAACATGTAAGCTTAAATCGCTAAGAATGAAGCTGCGAAATATAATCGTAGGTGGTATGGCCATTACCAATCGCTGTGTTTACCCATAATCGCCTCATACACTTTCGTACAGGTTCTTAGAGATATTAGGGGTGGTGACAATTGTATTCTACTCTACCGTCACCACACGGCTTAGGTATCTAATATAAAAAAAATCTTGTGTCACAGTATTTATTCGCGAACTCCTCCGAAACGGCATGACCGATTTTTATGAAATTTTTTGTGTATATTTGGTAGGTCTGAGAGTAGGTCGTAAGCTATTTTTTATACCCCTAGGTGTTAAGAGCAAAACTACGTTTGGCGAGTCAGCTAGTCATTTAAAGAAATAAAATTAATGCCACGCCAAATCCGACGAATCTTTTATCATCCTTTTAAAAGGATCACAAAAGTAATTGAAAATGTTTAATTAGTACGAGAGTACGTCTCCAAAATTGAATTACTGTCTTAATTAGCAAGAATCGTTTAACGCAAACCCATTACCTAAGTCGCTAATGAAAAACCGCGTCACGTAATACCACTCAAATGCCGATTATAGGGGAAAGGGGCCCAAACTGGGCTTCTTCTTCTTACCGCTCTGTTCCCAGTTTGTCTAGGGTCAGCGCAGTATGTTTCATACATACACAAATCACGCCTATATCCCCGAAGCGGTAGGCAGAGGTGAATCAACAATTCCTACCACTAACGAAGACGAGTACAAATTCGTACTCCCCCTGGGGATCGAACCCAAGGCCTCGGGATCGGGCAAACCACTAGACATCAGAGGCGGCTTAAAACATGTATTAATGGATATTCCGATCTGTCACCTTGGGTGTGATAAAACAAATTTTTGTACACAAGTGTCCGCTGAGGGCACCCTTCCCCTACGTTGCCGAGGACAATTATTACATCGGGTGCTTTTGTAAATAATTCGGTTCCACGAAAGTCGCGTCTTTTTGAAATACAATAGATACAAGAAACACAAGGAATTATATTATTATATAATTCCCCATTTCTAGGTTAAACGTATTATTGCGATCTGTCTACCCACTTTGCCCCCTAGAGGAGGCAAATTGGAATGAAGGGTTTTATCTGGTGGCCAGAGGTTAGTTTGAACTTTTGGTACCTTTTAAAAAAAAACCCAATCATTAATTATATGCAGTAGTGGGGACGTTCAAAAAGGTTGGTGATGATGATGGTAATGATTATAATATGACTATGTTAGCATGACATTAGCCGTGTGGTGACGGCAGAGCAGACTACAATTGTCACCACCCCAAATCTGTCCCGTGGGTGTCGTACAAGGCGACTAAGGATAAATCAGTGACCAGGAATGGGCAGCAGCGTTCCTCTTATACCACCTAGCGCGTAGTGCGTTTTTCGTGGCCGCTATATAGCAATAGGGCCGCCACCTATTACATGGGACCTAACCTAATTGGCGAAACGTGGGTGTTGATTCACCTCTGCCTATCCCTTCAGGGACAGAGGCGATATTTATGTATGTATGTTAGCATTGATTTATGTATGTACGTATATTATCCAAAGCTATCTTTCAAATCTAACGGACACAGTTCAATTGACCGTGTTGCCAGATTATAGAAACAATACACCCGTCCTTTTTCCGCCAATTTGCTGTCTCGCTCCGCCGCTCTAATGACGTCACTTCCGCGCGGACGGGCGACTGGTGACGCGTACAGAAATCCCATTAAGAGCTTATATTATACAGGGGTCGTTATGCCAGCAGTGAACAGAAATGAGAGGGATCTAATAATCTATAGTATTTCTAGCCGTGTGGTGGCGAGAGAATATAATACAATTTTCACCACCCCCATCTCTTCCGTGGGTGTCCTACAAGGCGACTTAGGTTTGAGGAATGGGCAGCAGCGTTCCCGTAAATACCACGTAGCAATATACTGCGTATGCAATAGTCTCGGCTCCTATGTCATAATGTCATAACTAGTCTAGAATGATGGTTTTTCAACAGCCTACTTTCGTGTCGTTATGCTAGTGAGGCGTAGGGCTCTGACGCGTTTAGTGATCGAATTGAGAAGTGATTCGATCGACTACTCAGGCTCTGTACCCCAGCAGATGGTACGTGGAACTCTTAAACCTACTACCACATGAGTAGATAAAACGAACAGAGTAAAAGCTTCCTAAGAACGCCGTCGCACTTAGCCTGAGATTATGCAACTGGCTGTGCGTCATAAACCGGTTTTGTCCAGTCCCGCCGCGTGCGCGACAGCGGCCAGTGGTAACGCACACATGCCCCGCGCGCTTGTAGTAGTGCAACCGTTTCGCGCGGTTGTACGAAGGTTATTCTCTGTTCCGTTTATGAACTCATGTGCTGCACCACCAAGCAATGACCCACATATGACCCGTGTAAGCGAAGAAGCAATGACCCACCTACGACCCATGGAAGAAACCCACCTGCGGTCCAACGTCAGTGATCTGCAAGTTGTATCCATCCACCAGCCTGAACCGCTCATCCCTGGTGACCATGAGGCTGGCTGCCGTCAGCACTGCGGGTCCCCTCCTCCATAGCAGAACCAGTGAACCTGAAATTGTACAGAATGCTTTTTACATCCGATCCGAATCCGTAATTTTCACGGTCCATTGTAGCCGCAGAACTATTTCTATGGTAACTTACGCACTACATCCGATCTCTAGACCAATAATTTTTTGACAGATTCGGATCGGACGTAGTGCGTAAGCGCTGTCAGGGCGCCCTGTGAGGTTCTCCGCGGCAGCATATCTCCTCGGGGAGATGCCGTCCCCCATGGGGGACACCTGCTGTGGAGATACCCTCACTGGGAATGCTCGACTGCAAGGCTTGAGGACAAGGTCGCGTTCCCCAAAAAACCCGGTAGATGCTGTGAAGGCAGTCGGCCAACAGCTTAGTTCCTTAAAAAAATGCTGAAACTCACCCAAGTTCTGGACCTGGCATGGCAGCAGCAGCGTGTCCCCGACCACAGTCCTGAACGAGTGACCACGCGACAGGAACCGTGGACCATCGTCTGGAGACAAGGAACCACATCAACATATTTATTAGCCCATGCTAATAAATATGTATGCCCATGCATTCGTTATCATGGGTAGAGTGAAGGGTGGTGGGTTATTTCTGTTACATTATGTAATCTATACTAATATTATAAAGCTGGAGAGTTTGTTTGTTTGTATGGTCAAACGAGCTAATCTCACGAACTACAGTCTCAAATTGAAAATTTCTTTTTATGTTGGATAGTCCATATAAGGAGGAAGGCTATAAGCTCCAATATTACATACATACATACATAAATCACGCCTGAATCCCCGAAGGGGTAGGGAGAGGTGAACTAGCACCCACGTTTCGCCAATTAAGTTAGGTGTAATAGGTGGCGAGCCTATTGCCATTTATCGGGCACAAAAGTCGCAGAACATTGCTATTGCTAAGTGGTATAAGAGGAACGCTGCTGCCCATTCTTCATCATAGATTTATCCTTAGTCGCCTTATACGACACCCACGGGAGAGATTTGGGGTGGTGACAATTGTATTCTACTCTGAGGTCACCACACGGCAATATTGACTGACATTAAAGCGAGCGAAGCCACGGGCGTCCACTAGTATATGAAATATATCGTAATATTGCGCAGTAAGCTATAAGTACCAAGTCCTGGCTAGCCTTTCACCCCCACTGCATTAAGAGGTACCAGATAAGACAATTACTCCGCGGTACGAACGGAACTGACGTAACGACCATCGTATCCGCCAGCCGCCATATTTATTGCTTCCCTGTATACCCGTTCAGCTGTTTATAAGATTACAATGGCTATAATATTTCTCATGTATAATGCAACATGAATAAACAGCGGTGATTAAATAATACTTATTGCTCTAATGCAGAGAAACGCTTCATCATCATCATCACCAGCTTTTTAATGTATCAGCTGTTGTGACTAGCCTCTCAAGACAAGTGGCCAATATATTCAAACGAATAGAATTCAAATGTATAAAACGGACGTTTAACAGAGAAAACAACATGGCGACCGTCGTGTCAAATGTAAGAGGAGTTGTCAAAAACTGACAGTTGTATTATATTCGTTCGAATTGATTAGCCACTAGGCTAGGCTCTTAGCCAATCGCTGGCTCGGTGCGTATTGGTGGGTGTTGACTTACTAATCTACATACATACATACATAAATCACGCCTATATCCCCGAAGGGGTAGGCAGAGGTGAACTAGCACATGTCAGGTCCCATGTAATAGGTGGGGAGCCTATTGCCATTTATCGGGCACAAAAGTCGCAGTATATTGCTGGGTGGTAGGTATAACAGGAACGGTGCTGCCCATTCCTCATCATTGTTTTATCCTTAGTCGCCTTGTACGACACCCACGGGAAAGATTTGGGGTGGTGACAATTATATTCTACTCTGCCGTCACCATACGGCTAGGGCTAATCTACTTTCGTATATAGTCAATACCGTGTGGTGACGGCTGAGCAGAATAAATGAACAATTATTGTCTTTGTCTCCAAATGCAAAGGGTTTAGACAGCGATGAATAAAAGGCACCTGTGTCCACATATACCACCTACTAGCTAGTCCACATATACTACTACTATACTGCGAATAAGGTGTCCGATTATGGCAAAAGGCTCGCCTCATATTTCATGAGACTGACAATAGTTGAAAGATTTTGGTGGTTAGAAAAAGAATTTCGAAAAATTATGGTCTTGAGGCGGGAATCGAACCCGCGTCCGCTGCTATCCGGGCAGGTGCCTGACCACTCGGCCACCCAAGACACCAATTAACTTGCCGAAATTCTTCTAACCTTTACACTTCACGTTGTAGCCAACGGGTACCCTCGCAATGTAGAAATAAATTTCAAACATTCCAAAGCAGATATTTTTACAAATACCGTGCGTTCGGTTAAGCTTAGGTTTGCTTTATAAACTATTCGGTCAGCGGTATAGCGGTCAGGCACCTGCCCGGATAGCAGCGGACGCGGGTTCGATTCCCGCCTCAAGACCATAATTTTTCGAAATTCTTTTTCTAACCACCAAAATCTTAGTAAAATTTTTCTAACATTTATATAATGTTAAAATTAAAATCGAATAACTTGTATGGGGAAAGAAAACTGTAATTTTGGGTTCCATATAATAGGGGGCGAGCAATACCATCTACTGGGCTCGTCAATCGGGCAGTGTGCCGGGTCAAGTGGCTTGTGTACTTACTGCGGTTTCCCTGCGCTCGCGCGACCACCAGCGCCGCGGCCAGCACTAGCCAGCCCCCCTCCATAGCTTGTGTCACGCCCCTCCACTCCACCGCGCGCTACTCTCCGTCATCTGCCAACAATGGTCACAACCAACTTAGTAAAATACTTCACCAGCCCTTTAATGTCCCCACTGCTGGAGCACAGGCTTTCCATATGGATGGAAGACTATTTTTTTAAGCTGAACTGGGAAGCTGTCTAATATAAAAAAAGCTCTTGCCCTTCATCTCCCCTGATAGTAAGTGACGATAAGGGCGGAAGATGGGATCGAGCTTCACCTGGAATCCTTAACCGCCGAGGGCCTGGCTATCTTATCACAATTGTCAGAACACAATAATGCTGTTAACATTATTATTATGGCCACAGATTTTGAAAAGATGGTGGTAGCTAGCCAGGGGGACTTGAAAGAAGTCCCACCACCAACCAAACCGAGTACAAATTTGTACCCCCTCGGGGATTAAACCCGGGACGTCTGGATCTTTATTCCGGTGGGCGAACCACAAGAGGAGGCGGATAAAACTACAGGAGAATACTATAGGGGGAATAACCCAACTCGCTGGCCCAGTGCGGGTTGGCGAGTATTAACGTGCCTTCCGAAGCACGGAAGAACTCGAGATAGTAAATTTTTGGTAACATAGCATTTGAACGACAGGTTTAAAAAGAAGAAATGAATACAAAAAAAATAAACGAATCCGTATTCCACAGACATCGCAACCGGGGCTTCCAGGAGGCCACAGATAATGCCACAAAGCCAGAGTTCATATTTCGATTCCACAGGAGGGTGAATCAAAATCTAAACACGGCACTCTTCAGGCCTTAACTCGATTTGTCTACAAATTGTGCATCTGTGCACTTCAATCGCAATCTACAGACTACCAAAAGCTGCCAAATATCTCCCATCGATTGTCAACCTTAACATGTTTGCAGTAAGGCACAAAGCCGATAGAGAAAATATGACATTTCGTGGTAGCCTGACCTGCTGGTAACAGTACATCTGTGCACTTAGCTGAGTGACAGATGGCTGAGGGCTCATATTTAGTTTAGATTAGTGGGCACGCCGGTGAAACGCACTTTACAATAACCAAATTTAAAATCCAGTTAGTAAGAGTACCTACTAGTTATTTTTTCAATCAAGTTTAAAAGGTTATTAGTCTTTTAGGCTAATAAATTGTATTAGGGCTCTATCTCGCGAATATTCGAAATTTTTACACATTACCCCACAATATAAAACGTGAACTAAAGTTAGTCATGATTTGAAGTTGACGCTAACTCTGTCTTTGATTCAGTAACAGCATGAGTTTTAAACTATGACTAAGTTTAGTCAATGTTTTATAATATTATATTTCCAAAGACGTAGGCAGAGGTGAAATAACACCCCACGTTTCACCAATTATGTTAGGTCTCACGTAATAGGAGGCGAGCCTATTACCATCCAACGGGCACGAAAAACGCAGTATATGGCTAGGTGGTATTAAGAACTGCCCATTACTCATCGCTTTATTTCAAATCAATATTAATCTTATAAATCGTATGTTAATAAACATAATTTCAAACATTCACTTCATTCCATCAAACTGTTATCCGCTCCTTTTACAACGGAAACTCCAAATTGTCAGCTTACCAAGTCTTTTTTTACCGTTTCATTTTACCATTCTGCCATAGTCTCGACATCATTTAGCGCTTTTCAGACGCATTCAGAGACGTCAATTAACTTTAATGAGTATTTTATGCCACAAATTTTCATAGAACCCGTCAAGAATAGCGACTAGTTTTGTTTTTGTATTAAGTACTCATTAACGTTAATTGACGTCTCTGAGTACGGCAGAAAGTCTCTGATAAAATAAAAAATACGGGTGTCTTAATTTTCTGTGTAATGTTTTTAAATTTTTTATTTCACCTATATTTATAAATTATTATTAAACTATCCGTAATTGTTTTACAGTAGAAACTTAATTGATTTATGTATTATGTCGTATTTATTTAATTGTAAATGAGTGTAGAATTCATATTGTTTGTTTCACAAAAATATATAACAAAAATTACTCTTACACCACTCTCGCCTCCTAATACATGGGACCTAACATAATTGGCGAAATGTAGGTGATAATTCCCTTTATAAATAGGCGTTAGTAATTGGGCAACTAGGTACTTACAATGTTTTTCTAAGCAAATAGGCGTGTTTTGTGGTAGGCGATTACACACATAGCAATCAGTCATACGCAGAAGTCAAGAAATCAATAAACCCGGTACCTACCCCATTTATTACGAGCGAACGATGATGCGCGCCCTCGCGAGGGGAGCGCCGTAGTGTTGTTCTGAGGCAGTAACGCATCGATAACAGTTCGCATGATTGAAATACTGTTTACCTATTTCCAAGAAAAATAGGTCAGTAAAGTTGTAGTAGTTATTAAAAGTTCTAATAAGTCTGAACTTGGTCTTTGTTGGCTATTAATTATTTGTTGTTGTTGAACTTTGTTGAGAAAGTTCTAAAAGTAAGTATAAGTACTATTAGACCTTTTTCTACAATTTTTCTTCTAATATTTTTTCTAACATTTATAATTAATACAAAGATTTTAATGGTTAGAAAAAGAAACGTCCGCGTCGATTCCCGCCTCAAGGTCATAATTTTTCGAAATTCTTTTTCTAACCATTTAAATCTTTGTATTAATTATAAATGTTAGAAAAAAAATTAGAAAAAGGTCTAATAGTACTTATACTTACTACTAATTTTTCTAACATTTGTATAATGTTAAAATTAAAATCAAATAATTTATAATTAATCTATACTTAATATTATATAGTTGCAGAGTTTGTTTGTTTGGTTGGTTGAACGCACTTATCTCAGGAACTACTACTGACTCAGATGGAAAAAATCATTTTGTATTTGTTGAGGAAGGTTATAGGCTCTATAAAATCGTATTACGAGCTGAGCATCAATGAAAAATGTTGCGAAAGCGTTTGAAAAATATTCATTTTCAGAGCTTTCGTTGCGTGCGCTGCGTAAACGGTTAATGTTACGCAAAAATCATGTATGCCCAGAATTGTTCTTGTTTCAAGTGGTTTACATATAATTAGAAACCAATATTTCAAAGTAAAATAATATATTAAAATAACTCAACAAAAATAGACATCTTTTCTCTAAACTAAATTATTGACAAGTAAAAAACAAAACCATTAATTGACACATTACAAACAGAACTTAAAAATACACTTCAAATAGGTTGGTAATGAAAGAGTCGGCAACATTCTCCTCCTCGCTTTAGCTAACCTTTGGGTGGCAGACTCACTAGCACTACTAGCTTATTTACCGGCCTTCGTAAGATACCCCCTTTTGTCGCCACATTTACCATTCTAACTCTACCATCACGTCCGGGTATGGCTTCTACAACTTTGCCTCTAGGCCATACATTTCGCGGTAAGCTCGAATCAGAGATAATAACTACGTCCCCTATCTTGACTGAACTTCCTGCGTCTGACGTCCATCGGTGACGGACTTGGAGGTTGGGCAGGTATTCGCGTAGCCAACGACACCAAAACTTATCAGCTAACCGTTGAGACAACCTCCACTGCTTCCTTAACTGTAGGTCATCATCTGAAAATATTCCCGGAGATGATAAGGGATTAGAGGAACCTAATAAAAAATGATTAGGAGTGAGAGCCTCTTCGTCATCAATATCTAAAGACACGTGAGTTAAGGGTCGGCTATTTACAATATTTTCTGCCTCAACTAGCAATGTCAACAGAACTTCTTCTTTTGGAGACAAAGTATGCAATGTTGAAGAGAGAGCTGTTTTGATCGACCTAATTAATCTCTCCCAAACTCCACCCATATGTGCTGCATCAGGAGGGTTGAAGGTCCATTTGATCCCAAGATTATTGACCTTTTCTAAAATATCATTGCCACGCAGAACATCTTGAACAGCCTTTCGTAATTCTTTGTCTGCACTACGGAAATTGGTACCATTATCGGAGTGAATTTGGTAAGGAAATCCACGACGAGCCGCCATCCGACGAATAGCTAAAATAGTAGAATCAGTTGACAGAGATGAGGCCAGTTCAATATGTACCGCTCGAGTGCTAAAACACGTAAATATAACACCCCAGCGCTTCTCATTTCGGCGACCAATAGTAACTGTCATTGGACCAAAAAGATCTATGCCGCAAAAGTTGAACGGTTTGCAATGATGCTGCAGTCTGTTTTCAGGTAGAGCTGCCATCATAGGTTGTGCAGGTCGACCTCTCCTAATTTTACATATTATACAGTTACGTATCAAATTTCTTGCGGCATTTCGAAGTCCTAATAAAAAAAACCTGGCGCAATTCATTAAATAAAGTCTGGGAATTATGATGCCCAAGCTTATGATGCATATCTTTTAAGATTAATCTAGTAACGTTATGTTTAGCATCCAAAATAATCGGCCTTTTAAAATGCGTAGAAAAATCTTTACTCGTGTCCAGACGACTCCTTGCTACAAGCAATCCATCAGCGCTCAGCTCAGGGTTCAACTTAAGCAATTTACTAGCAAACTTCAACTTATTACCTATCCTTAACCTACAAATATCCTCATTGAACATGTCCGCTTGAGCTTGTCTAAATATAATTTTTTCTGCTCGTTGTTCCAAGTCAGGTGTCACAAACATATTCACTGAGCGTTTGAAAATAAATCTATCTATGTACAATATGGCCCAGGACAAACTTCTCACGAGACGACGCCAATTTGAAAATCGCTCATCTAAAATTACCTTTCGAAGTATAGGAGGAGTTTCTTCGAGAGCCATTACTTCCACTTCGTCTATAGGGTCTGGCTGAAACTTTGGGTCTAAATGAAATTGAGGCCAGTTCGCTTCCGGGAGGCGGAGAAACTCAGGGCCCTCGATCCATCTACTAGTGAGAATATTCTTAGCTCTGGTCGCCTCATCAGCCACATTGACCGTTCCAGGAAGCCATCTCCACTCATACGACTTAGTCAATTCATCGATCTCAGCCAAGCGATTTGAAACAAATATCTTTTCCCTTTTGGGATTTCTATTTATCCAAAACCATACAGTTTTAGAATCAGTCCAGAAATATCTTTTACTAATGACAATAGAGTGTTCCTTAGTTACTGTATTCCCGAGTCGTGCACCTAATAGCGCTGCTTGTAATTCAAGCTTAGGTATAGTCGTACATTTAAGTGGTGTGACACGACTTTTTGCTGCCACAAACACAACTTTACTATGCCTACGTAAATACGCTACACAAGCGTAAGCTTCTTCAGATGCATCGACAAACACGTGCAGCTCTATATCGTCTTTATCAGTAAACCCATAAAACCGAGGAATAGAGAAGGACTCTAATGTTTTAAGTTCTCGAAGCCAACTATACCATTTTTGTGATGTTACGTCATCGATCTGTTCGTCCCAGCACTTCTTACTTCGCCAAATGTCTTGGAGAAGGATTTTGCCTTTAATCATGAAAGGACACAACATTCCGAGTGGATCAAATACAGACATCACAACTTTCAAAATTTCCCGTTTAGTAGGCTTTCGAACACCGTTAACAACTTCTGCGTTTAATTTCTTCAGGCTCGAATCGAAAGCAAGACAATCAATCATAGGTCTCCAAGTTACACCTAAAACCCTTTCAACATTGTCAGATTTTTTAAGCAGATTAACATCAGCATTGTCGCTCTCCCGTGGAAGAATATCAGGTCGGTTTGAGGCCCAACCGCGTATATCAAATCCTCCAGCCTTATGTATCATGGTGACGTCTTCCAGTAGTTGCCTAGTCTCCTCCTCGGTATCAACCGAGTCCAGGTAATCGTCAACGTAATGACGTTTTTTGATAGCCTCAACAGCTCGCGGATGGGAAGAAGCAAAGACATCAGCATTACGTCTCAAAATATAAGTAGCCGTACACGGAGATGATTTCGCACCAAATATCATAGACGTCATACGATAGATACGAGGGGGATTCTTCCTATCCATCCCACGCCACAGGAAACACTGTGCATTTTGATCCTCTTTAATAATTTTCACCTGCATAAACATCTCACGTATATCTCCAGTAACGGCAATTGATCGTTCTCTGAAGCGCATTAGAACACCAAGTAAAGAGTTTAACAAGTCTGGTCCAGCAAGAAGCTGAGTATTAAGAGATACACCTTTCGTCTCAGCTTTAGCGTCATGTACTAAACGTAGCTTTGCTGGTTTATTGGGATTTCTCACACCAAAATGAGGAAGAAACCAGACTCTACCTTGTGGTGCATTCAGAACTTCTTCTGCGTAACTCTTGTCCAACATATTTTGAACTTGTTTCGAGTATTCATTTGCAAAGTTACCGTTAGAGTCCATAGTTTTCTCAATTGTTCGCAAGCGTTGCTCAGCATTCCGGCGATTACACGGGAACTCTACGTTATCTGACATCCACAGTAACCCAGTTTCCCACCTATCAGTTAGTTTATTAGATTTTGTATCTAAAATATTAATTGCTCGGGTTTCCTCTGGTGAATATCTGCGATTATCTTGGTATTTTATGCCTATGCTATCAAGTCCGAAATATTCCTCTACAAGATTATGAAGCTCATCATCGGTATGTCTTAAATGACATGAAAATTGAAGTGCGCTGTTTGTAAGCGACGATGAGAATCCATGCAACACCCACCCAAGCAAAGTCCGAGAAGCAACAGGCTCATTCTTCTTGCCTTCTTTTACCTCACGGCTTACGATTAGATGCCAATTATCCTGTCCAATTAGCAGCGAAGGCTTCCCTTCAAACGGGGTTAGTGGTATATTTTTCAAATGGTCATAATTAAAATGATTTCGAGTAACAACATAATTTGGCAATGTAAGATTGTCTACGGTGCGCACTCTGTCAAGACGGTGTACGCCATCGCATGTTCGTATTGTCAAAGAGACAATCCTACTTGACATGTTATTGCCATTGCCTATTGCACCCTGCAGACTCAGCTCGGATTCCGGTCCATCAACCCCAATCTGATCCACAATATCCTTCTCTACTAATGTGACGGTAGAGCCCTCATCCAAAAGAGCGTAAGTACTCACACTACCTGCGGGACCGTCGAGGTGAACTGGAACGACTTTGAGGTAAACTTTCTTCCGTTGGTCCGACCACACGTTCGCAGCGGTCTCCTTATTCCTCTCATCGTTCGCCTCAACAGTCTTCGGTTTTTCTTTATGTAGTAGAGAGTGATGACCCGACATATTACAAGTCGAGCACTTCCTCTTTGTTTTGCATCTGTCGCGCCGGTGAGATGAACTTAGGCATCTAAAACATAATCGTCGTTTAATTATCCACTCCCAGCGTTTATCAATATGTTCAGACTTAAATTTAGGGCAAGTTTTGATCGAATGACTCACCTCTGAACAGAAAACACAAGCGACGTCCTCCTTTTTGGCAGACACCACATTAGTCGACTCTTGAATAGTGCCATCACATGTCAGATATTCACTATCTGTTGGGTGCTCTTCTTCCATCATGTTCGTCACAAAAGGAGTGCGTGGCTTAAAATTACCTTTTGTAAATTTATGTAAGGAAGGCGGCGGTTCAATCGCGCCACTTTCACAAATTGCCTGAGCTTCTGACATTAGATATCTGCCAAGTAATGTCAATCGCGGTTGGTGTGTGTATGCACCTTTACTATAATCAAGCCAGCGATAAAATAAAGGCTCAGTCAATTTTTTAAGTATTTCAGAAATTAACTCTGGACTATGTAAGTAACCAATATTACCAGCTGACTGTATAGCGGCTACGCAGTTATCTACTTTAGTCGCTAGCAGTATCACCTCTGAACGTAGGCCAGTCAGCTTAGGGACCCTTCTCATTTCAGCAATTAACCTACCTAGCACTAGATCAAATCTGCCAAACCTCATCTCAAGCACCTTCATGACGTCAGACGCAGAAGTAGTCGCGATCAGTCTCGCTGCAACCGCTTCCCACGCCTCGCCTTGAAGACATCGTTGTAGTCGAGCGAGATTCTCTGCTTCCGAATAGTGGCCAATCCTAGTGGTGGTATCGTACGCATTTTTAAATCGTAGCCAATCGAGCGCATCGCCTGAAAAGTTAGGTAAGTTATTGCTAGTGAGTCTGCCTAACAACTTATCATTATTACTGTGAGAAAGAGTTAAAGCCTTAGTCAATGAACACGTTAACTTATTTATATCACTCTCCTTGACACGTCCACCGTCATCGCCGCGATGGTCCACCTGCAAAATGCTCCTGCTGTCCCCGACATCCCGCCGGGGCTCGTCGTGCTGGTTGTCGTGCGGGCGCGGGTTACCATCTCCATTTATCTCGTGTACGGTGACTGGGACGTTAAAATACGGGCGTGAACATTCGATCCATTGTTCAGTAGTTTTCTCCGAACGTGTTGAACCCCGAGAGTGTAAACTAGCTAAGTCCTCTGCTAATTGTGCTTCTACTAAAGCTTTCTCCGCTTCTATTTCACGTCGTTTGAATTCAGCATCGGCCTTTTCTCGCGCGGCTGCTATCTCCTTTTGGTGTAATTCAGCCAGCTCGCGGGCAGCGCGTGCCTCTAAAGCACGTCGTTGAGATGATGTTGAACTCGTATGAGACTTCTCCGGGTGCGTTTGTATCGGTTTGGATAATAATCTCTCGTTTTCCTCCATATTTTTATTTGCAATACGCTTACTCCGTCTCACCGACATTATTCAGTCTCAGTATGTTATAATGATCAAAATATCGTTACTCACAGATCCGGCTCGAAGGACATATGTTTCAAGTGGTTTACATATAATTAGAAACCAATATTTCAAAGTAAAATAATATATTAAAATAACTCAACAAAAATAGACATCTTTTCTCTAAACTAAATTATTGACAAGTAAAAAACAAAACCATTAATTGACACATTACAAACAGAACTTAAAAATACACTTCAAATAGGTTGGTAATGAAAGAGTCGGCAACAGTTCTCCTTTAAAAGTTCTACAAATAAGTTCGCGATAGCATATGTCTATCTTTTAATGTTCAAATAAAAATCGAAAACAATTTTTTGTTGATTTATCGACAACATAACGCCACGGGCTGCACTACTCTACAGAAACTATGATCGAGGGGCGCCACTCTAAATTGGAGCTATGGTTGAGAAAAACATGCGTGTGTTTTGTGATAATATATTTATAATTTGGCGGGGGACGGTTTTGATTCATCACCGGTGCTGTACAGCTTAATAATTATTAAGATGTATTCTGCTTAGAGAGAGAGTGGTTAAATTAATTCAGGGTTAGATACGATAACATCTTTCGCGTTTATTATCAGTTACGTTAGAGGTACACCTTCTTTTCTTACACAAGTTTGATGTAAGATTAGATTACTCGTCATCACCAGCCTTTTAATGTTCCCACTGCTGGGGCACAGGCCTTCTCTATGGATTGAAGAATATAGGGATAATGGGCCATAACCCAACAAGCTGGCCCAATGCGAGTTGGTAGGTATTTTCGACTGCAGTTACAATCGAAAATATCCACCCCGAAGCATGAAGAAACTCGACATAATAATTTTTTGGTCACCCATCCAATGACCGGCTATAGTGAATGTTACTCACTCCTAGAGGTAGAGCAAGATTAGACACCTACCAGTGACAAAGAAACTTGTGTTGTATTCACAGAACCGTGTGATGACGGCAGAGCATAATACAAATTGTCACCACCCCTAATCTCTCCCGCGGGTGTCGTACAAGGCGACTAAGGATTATTTAAGAAAGTGATGAGGAGCAGCATCGTTGCACTTATACCTTAGCAACATACCTACTGAGATTTAAGTACCCGATGATGAAAAATGAAAATATGGTTTATTCCTTTAAGGTATTATTATTGGGCGTGTGGTGACGGCAGAGCAGAATACAATTGTCACCACCCCCATCTCTCCCGTGGGTGTCGTACAAGGCGACTAAGGGTAAAGACAACAATGAGTAATGGGCAGCAGCATTTCTCTCATACCACCTAGCAATATAAATTTGTACTGCGATTTATATGCCCGATATATGGCAATAGGCTCGCCACCTGTTACATGGGACCGAACATAATTGGCGAAAAGTGGTTGTTAATTCACCTCTGCCTACCCCTTCGGAGATATAGGCGTGATTACTGTATGTATTATTATTATTACATACACTCATGAATCGTCCAATAAATGCGCTGAACATTGGAAAAGATGCAATAGGCTTGCCCCCTATTATTTTATTTATTTATATCATTATAATGGTATAAATAAATAACATAAACTCTAGTAAATAAAAGGAAAAATAAGAAGCTCCAACCTCGCAAGTTAACTTTGTATTTAACAATTAACGCCACTGTATCCAACGAGCCGCGGCCACCCATCCGGTTTCCGGCCAAAACAATCAATCGCCCTCCGCCCGCGTACATCAAGCAGATATTCGCTAAATAAATCTGGCGATTAAATTTTAACCCTCCCCTGCGTGCGGGGTCAGAGCGAGTTCTTTGTCCGCTTAATCTGGCTCGCAATTATTCACTGGTATGGGAAAATTTGTGCTAGCGGTTCCCAGATTAAAGTTCGGATGTTAATCGCCGTATTGTTTTGATGAGACTCAGCCATTTAATTATAATCACCTAATTTTTTGTTATTGTCATTTCCCTCAAGGTTGCCTGGAAGAAATTGCTTGTTAGCAATAAGCCCGCCTACTTTGTACTGTTTCTTGTTGTGTATTTGTCTATTGTATTGTTTATTTGTGTGCAATATAAGTTATATTATTATTATCACTTTGATGTCCCCACTGCTGGGGCACAGCCTTTCCCTATGGATGGAGGAATAATGTCTAGGGTATTCTGGCAGAACCGAATATTCTTCTTTCTGCCCTGTTCCCAGTTTATCTGCTGTTGGCGCAGTATGTTTCCTCTTCCATTCATATCTGTCACAAGACATCCACTGCCTTTCATTTCATATCATCCATCACACAGGAAAAGTGCTAGTGATAATTAAATGTATAAAAAAGAGACGGAATGGACCACGTCGAGAGATCGATGAACGGAGAGTGATTGGGATGACGACATCCAATCCTGCTTAAGGTTTTGGCTTAGGTTTTACAGCCGGCTGCTTACCTGACACCAACCCTCTTTGGATATGATTTATGTAATAATAATAATAATAATAGGAGATTATATACCAAGTGTGATAGAATAAAGAACGCCTCAGAGCGTAAGTATTTGAAAATATGCGATATAAGGTTTTCTTTTTTATCGCCCGAGGTAAGATCAAAGTTTTATGTCACCCCCTGACCAGGAATTGGTATTTTTAGTACCTACGCGTAGCGGGCGGAAAAGTCCACTTTATGTTATTAGAATGACATATTAGTTATTTGTTATACGTGAGTGCAAAGTTGCTTTTTAACCGCGTGCTCAATTTTGATGACCGAGCTAGCGAAGGATAAAATCCTGAGTGTTAGCGAGGGAACCAAAAGAGCACAAGGTGAAAAATCTTTGCACTCGAATGCAACACGTAACTTTTCATCCCCCCTCAGCGAGGAAATGGCAAAATGCAAATAAAATTACAATCACATTAATAAAAGTTTCAGTCTATTCTATTTACACCCTGACACTTCCACACCCATCCTAACAAACACACACACCCAACACACACACAACATCCACCCAGCACATCCACAACATCCACCCAGACACACCCACAACATCCACCCAGACGCACGGTGCGTCTGGGTGCGTCAAAGCAAATTAATATAAAAAGTACACCAAAAAGGTTCCGAATCTGAATTTTTAACAAATTAAAAAGGTTGTTTAATAAATTCGACACCATAGAGGTCCAATAGGTTTAATGATGTTTTTCAAAGTGGATTTTGTGCAGACTGTTTAGTGAAAGTGGTGTTGTTTTGATGCACAAGCATCCGAGATGGTGTGAAATTATGCAGAATCATTGAAAATAAGTCTTGTGATGTGTTTGATGTTGAGAATTTTTAAGTGCCAGGTGAAGAACACCACCTCATCAATCGCCATCATGAATTCTGGTATCATTCAATTCGCGCCAAGCACTCCCTAGATGGGATAAAATGTGTGACACCCATATTTTAATGTAAAATTAATTTCATACATTCATTTCACTCACTCATTTATTCATATTAATATGAAAAAAATATACTAAAGACATGGCTGTATGGGCTAGACTCTTTGCCTTCACTAAAAAAACAGGGGCAAATTAAAAACAAATTAAAAAATTATGTTTTGTATTCACAAACATAATGTACTTGCACGCGATGTTCTTAATTCAGATTTACTTTATCCCCTAGAGGATAAAAACGGCTTTTGCACTCAGATATCGAAGAGCAAAAACGATTTTTCCGAGATGGGGGGATGAAATAGTAGATTTTCCATCAAGTGCACAAAACGAATCATTTTTGTCCGAGACTTTTAGCAGCCCAAGAAGAAGGCGAGGGCTGATAGTAATGTCGAGGATAAAAATGGTTTTGTGGACGAGTTAGAAACTCTGCTTTTCACTTCGATTGCTAGGAAATAAAACAGTAATTTATCATAACTTTTCTTAAAATTCAAACTAATATTAGTACAGTTTTGAATACTTAAGGAAATTGTTTTTCCCATTAATATTAGGCTTGGGCTGCAGACATATACAGCCAAGTATTAAATTAATTTTGAAATATTATTTTCTTAAATTAATTTAATAACCTACCGTACCTACTTGAATTAAAATTTTAATATCTTTTATGTCTTAAAAAACACATTAGGCAAATAAATTTAAGTAAATATAAAAAAATAACAAATTTTATCTCTGATTTTCTTAGTGTTTGGCTGCATGGCTCATTTTATTTGCCTTAATATAGACATATTTATGAGTAGATACGTTAATGCTCTAGAGCACTAAATTCGATTTTGTGCAGCCTATATCCTGCACAAATAAGCACTTTCAGAGCATGAGAAGTGAAAAGAATATTTTCATTGCATTGTCATTGTAAAAGTTAGAACTGGCGTCATCCATGTCCCATCTAAGTGTACGGCGCGTAAGTATAAAAAAAGCATACACGTGTCAAATGCAACTTGAAACACGGCGTACAAGGGGTCAAAACGACCCGCGACCCGGCACGCGTCGCCGTGGGAATACGTCTAATTCCCGGGATCAAATACCATTTGCGGGAGCGTTTCAGTCGCTAATTTGACCTGCGGACCGGGGTTGGGTCTTTTGGGACCCGCCGGCAGTGGCGGGTTGGGTATTGCGCAATTCCTTGGCCGAAGAATTGGTTTCTCATTGTCTGTTGAGTTACGCCTTGTGCTGACGGCAGAGCAGAATACAATAAATTGTTACCACTCCCACCCATCTCTCCCGTGGGTGTGTCGTAGAAGACGACTAAGGGTAAAGATAGCGATCAGTAATGGGCAGCAGTATTCCTCTCGTACCATCTAGCAATATACTGCGATTTATGTGTCCCATATTAGGCTCGCCACCTATTTTATATGGGACCGTACTTAATTGGCAAAAAGTGTGTGTTAAAAATTCACCTCTGTCTACCTCTTCAGGGATATAGGCGTGATTTATGTATGTAGTTGTGTTGTTGCAGAACGCCCAAGGTCAATGCCCTACTAACGTCTTTAGACGATAATAAATAAAAGTAGTATATTTTCCGAATCAGGAGTCCATAACACAAATTTATAATAAAAATATACGAAAAACAACAAAAAAATTCATTTTCGCAAAATTGTTTTCCTTTCACAGACAATCTGGTTAAGTTTTCTTTCGCACTCTTGTAGAACACGACTTGGGTGTTTGTTTGTTTCACCCCTTGCTCGTAAAAAAACAAGGGCGGGTTATGGGGATTGGGAACAGGCAAGGGGTCGAGTCTATAACGCGACGCGTTTGTCAGAAAGAGGTTTTTTATGCGACATAGCAGTTGGGGCGTTGATTAATTAGGAGTTCATTTGCTCGTCGTAACAAAACTATTACTTCGGCCAGCACTGTATTTAAATTTCAATTTGTTTGCGTTTCTAAATGATTTGTGTGTGTTTAGACTGAGGTGCCATATTTGGTGATACGAGAAAGGTTTGGTTTGAATGAAGGCGACTGAAAAGAATTGAGAGAGGGATGCTCGCATCGCATGGTTTGGTCACGTAGAAAGGATAAGTGAAAGATGGGCTGGCATAAAGGATTTATATGGCGGAAGTGAATGGAGAAATTTCTATAGAAGACGTACTTAGATACATACGTAAATCTCGCCTAGATCCCCGAAGGGATAGACAGATGTGAATCTACACTCGCGTTTCGCCAATTAGGATAGGGCTCTTCGGGTCCGTGTAATTACATAATAGGTGGCGAGCCTACTGCCATTTATCGGGCACAGAAATCGCAGATCGCAATTACATTGCTCATCGCTGTCTTTACCCTGAAGCCGTCTTGTACGACACTCGCGAGAGAGATGGGCGTGGTGACAATTATTATTATTATTATAAATTATCAGGCAGACAATTGTAAACAACTGATAGGTGCCTATATCCTGCTATTTTATTAGGTTCCTTTCACGTATTGTATAAGTATAAGTAAGATGGCCTAGTACACAACTTTAAGTGGTGGCCTCTTAAATGGGCATTTTGAACATCTTTTCAAACCCTTCTATGTCATAATGACCATTTAAAATTGTATTGTGCTCTTGCTCTGCTGTCACCACACAGTAAGTAAATAACTGTATTCAGTTATTTAGTCAGTAGTAGTTTAGAAAATGTTGTCCATGACTTGCATATGCCTCCAGATCGTCTCTACACCTCTTTCTAGGTCGATTATACATGATAACATCCCAAAATGCCGTATTTATTGCAAATAAGCGATTTATTTCGTTACTTACTTACATGCATTGAACACACGACCCTCTAATCGGATAAAATGTTAATTAAATTAAATCAGAACCTTGTCCGGTCCACAGGTGTAGCGGAAGGGTCTGAGTTATGAACAATGAAACACACGACGGATACTTGCACCGGGAGCGAAGCGGTTAGACAACAAACAACACAAGTGCTTATGCTACTTAGTTTGGGCTAGAATAGATGATAGGTGTGAGTGTAAAAAATAATCAATTAAATTAAATATTTAAATTAGTTGCGGTACTCAGAGACGTCAATAAATTTTAATGAGTACTCAATATAAAAAAAAATCACTTAAATCTAGAGTTCTATGCTCTAGGTGCCTATGCCCGGCAAGAATAGCTACTAGTTTCCAATTGTAATTATTTTGAAATTAAGTACTCATTAACGTTAATCGTCTCTGAGTGCCGCAGTAAGTGCGAAAGCGGCCCAGCTAAACTAAACTAGATGGGGTACCATGACTCGTGGCATACACTTTCCGTTTCCCGTATTAGGAATGGACGGGTGGCGAACGGCCTAGCCATTCTAAGTGTTTTGGTTTTTTAATAAATAAATTAACACCACTTCATATCTCTATCCCTCTTTGTCTCAGCCGAAACAACATTCACGAGGTTTCGTCTTACCGTATGTATCCATCCTATCAGTCTGCCGATAACCCCATGACACCACACATCGTTATTCATTATTGTTGACAAAATAATACTGATAGCAATATGTTTTGCAAGTTTTTCGTATGGCATAAAACTGACACGTTCTAAAAATGATAAGTTGAATAATTATTTTCCAAGGCTAATACTAGATTTTACTCGCGGTTTCGCTTGCGTTGATGAGTCTTTAAAAAACTGTCAAAGTCATAACATTAGAAATAACAAAAGGACATCACATCAAATAATGACTTTTATGGGCAAAGGTTTGAAACCTTGGGTAATTTATGTAGCGATATTTAATTAAAAAATACTTTCTATTTTACTCTCGCATAGCACAGGTATTTGTGAAAGAAGTTTTAAAATCGGTCTAGTCGTTTAGGTGTGAAATCGTAACAAACAAACGAACTCATTTTCATATTTTTATAATATTTAGCTATGATAATCATTCATCACAATCTCATAGACGTGTGGTGACGGCAGAGCAGAATACAATTGTCAACATGCCTTATCTCTCCTGTGGGTGTCGTACAAGGCGACTAAGGGTAAAGACAGCAATGAGTAATGGCAAGCAGCATTCCTCTTGTACCACCTAGCTCTACACTGCGATCTATGTACCCGATAAATGGCAATAGGCCCGCCACCTATTACATGGGACCTGGCTTGATTGGCGAAAAGTGGATGTTAAGTCACCCCTGCCCCCTGATATAGGTGTGATTTATGTATGCATGTATGCTCATAGATAGACGCTCTCCCTACCCGAAATTGGTGTCGTATATTTTAATGTCACGAGTAGTACACAACCTTCAGCGTTTACGGAGTTATGATTTACAATGCGGTATCCCAACGATTTATAATACATTGGAAGATATGGGATCGTGTTATATTATGGAGGCTTCCATACATGCTGCCCTTCTAGACAGTGGACCAAATTTATTCGAACGAATAGAATGCCATACAAAAAATGTATAAAACTGACGTATTACGGAGAAAACAACCCGGCGACTGTCGTGTCAAATGTGAAAGAAGCTGTCAAAATTATATACTTGTATTGTATTCAAACGCAATAATTAAAATACAAGGTTGAGCTGACGGCAGGTAGAACTGTCACCACCCCAAATGCCAAATCGCGTACAATGCGACTGAGCAGGTGTCGTACAAGGCGACTGAGGGTTAAATTACTGATGAGAATAGGTAGCAGCGTTCCTCTTATACCACCTAGCAAAACAATGCGATTTACGTGTCAGATAAATGGCAAAAGGTCGCGTCCTATTACATGAGACCTAACATATTGGCGGAACTTGGGTGCTTGTTTACCTCAGCCTATGGGGATAAACGCTCTTTTGCTATAGCAGTATAGCAAGTGCAATTACAAGAGAACGTTCCGGAAATCGATATCGTTAACGATGATCCCATAATAAAATAACGGCATCGATATAAAATGAACATCCCTCAATTCACTTTTGATGAAGGACGCGTGGACGGCACGTGCCTATTCAAGTTTATTGTTATTTGTTGCGCATGAGCACGCGACATTGATATAGTGACGGGTGTAGGGGAAAGTCGCTTAAAGCGGGCATGCTTTTTTGTGACAGTCGTGAAGAACGTTTTGCGCCGTGGGCCCCGGATGGTGATGACGAACAATTCTCGGTAGAAAAAAAGAATTACCGCTTTGTAGACACATGCGGGAGGGATGGACGGTGGTGACAATAGGGTATGATGACTAATTTTGAAAAACTACACCACGTTGATTTGCGTATTTGTCTACCTAATTTAACCAAAATAATTTATATTTTGTAAAAACTTAAGATTTTGCTAGAAAAAACTTGTTTTGAATAAGGCAAATTAAAATTTGTGATTTTGATTGGCAAATAAAATGTGAAAACGGTGATAATCGAAATCGTGACGTCACGCGACGTTTGACCAAATATTATGGCGGATTGCTAAGTTTTTATTTTTATAAAATAAATGTGAATACCTTAATTATTATTATAAATCTTTATTTCAGTGATTCTTAGTTAAAGTCATCATATCTATTAATTTAATACTGCTCTGCCGTCACCACACGGATACCTATCTTTTAATTGCCGTAAAGTGGTACATACATACATAAATCACGCCTATATCCCCGAAGGGGTAGGCAGAGGTGAACTAGCACCCACGTTTCGCCAATTATGTTAGGTCCCATGTAATAGGCGAGCCTATTGCCATATATCGGGCACAAAAGTGTCGCAGTACTTTGCTAGGTGGTAGGTATAAGAGGAATGCTGCTGCCCATTCCTCATCACTGATTTATCCTTAATCGCCTTGTACGACACCCACGGGAGAGATTTGGGGTGGTGACAATTGTATTCTACTCAGCCGTCACCACACGGCCGTAAAGTGGTCACATTTAAAATATCACTTTTTTTTACCCAATTTAAAAATTAGATATTATTATGTTCTCCGAATTAAAAATAAAGCAAGTTAATCAAGCGGAACAAAAAAATACAATCGCATCGCGTGCGAACCCGCCGTATTGGGCTAGTCCTATCAGTTACATTGTCACTAGCATCAAACGAAGCGGATAATGCACTTAGGGGTCCGCAAAGAGTAAACAGGGCAGACAAAAGTTTCGAAAATCCTCTGTGAACTGGGGGCCTACTCTGAAACGAACGAACTCACATCTATCCGTCTTCCTCAATCCACTGCGTGTTCAAATAAGAGCGACAAAGTCGCAACGACTCGAGCGAACGAAATAAACTTCCAGAGTAACGCCTCAGGTCAGGTAGATGATGTTAAACCTCATACTTAGAATGTAATAACATTGTGATTTTTGATATATGGTAATAGACTCGCCCCTAGTTACATGGAATTCAATACACGCGTTATTTTTGTATTATGTAATATGTCAAACGTGGGTGTTAATTCACCTCCACACTTTAATATCATCTAGCCTAAAGTAAGTAGCCTAAGCACTTGTGTTATGGATTCTAGATGACGGACATATTTTTAATATAATTATGTATATAAATGTTGAAAATATACTACATAAGCATATAAACAACCATGACTCAGAAACAAACATTTGTGGTCACCACAAAGTTTGCCCCTACCAGGATTCGAACCCGGGACCTCTTGGCCCATACCCAGCAATCTGAGCATTCGACCAAGGCGGCCGTCCAACACTAAAGGACTTCTGACTTTAGACTTCTGGGATAAATAGCATATTTACAACATAGCCTCTCCATCACTTTTCTATTTACATATTTATTCATAACTAACCTCTGTCGGGTGTGATAGATGACATACATACATACATACATAATTCACGCCAATATCCCCGAAGGGGTAGGCAGAGGTGAACTTGCACCCACGCTTCGCCAATTAGGCTAGGTCCCATGTAATAGGTGGCGAGCCTATTGCCATTTATCGGGCACAAAAGTCGCAGTACTTTGCTAGGTGGTATAAGAGGAATGCTGCTGCCCATTCCTCATCACTGATCTATCCTTAGTCGCCTTCTACGACACCCACGGGAGAGGTTTGGGGTGGTGACAATTGTATTCTACTCTGCCGTCACCACGCGGCCAATATATGATATTGATCAAAAGCGAGTTGGTACCTTGACGACGTCTGACTGAAATGAATCGGAGTTGTGGGTCAATACTGTGGTGATCCCGAGGCAACAGGGCAAGTAGATGTTAAAGCCCCATGCTTAGGGTTTTTGACAGATGGCAATAGGCTAGCTCCCTATTACATGGGACCTAATATAATTGACAAAACATAGGTGTCAATTCAACTCTGTCTTGTGTTTGGCGCAATTTATTTATGGCTAATTGTATATTTTACGTATACATAAACATATAATACAACCATGGCTCGAGAACAATGTCTGTGTTCATTGCTAACACTTGCTGCTAGCAAAATTCGAGCCAGGGACCTCTTGGTAAGTGATCTGACCATTCGACCAGACCAGCCGTAAAAGTTATTATACGGAACCCTCTGACTTTTTTAACGGTACAGCAGAGTGCAGGATGTCCGCGGGGTAGCGACGATGCTATCTGTCTGTGTGTCACGACACCCTTAAATTTTAATGTGAATCAGTAATCAGATACTTAATGTTGATTGCTTGTGCACAGTATGTTTCGTTTTATGTGATTGGCGAGTTGTGGGATTGTATCTCGTGGATAGTTTACATACAATGCACCTACACATAGATACAGTCAACGGCTCTTCAGAATACCCAAAACTGTCAAATTTCTTCAAACGATTGTCAACCTTATCTTGTTCGCAGTAGAGGCAAAAGTCGACTGAGAAAATTTAACATTTTGTGGTAGTATGACGTGCTGTTGTCTGTACATACACAAATCACCTCCATTAATGCCCGAAGGGGTTGTCAGAGGTGACTTAACACCCACATTTGGCCAATTATTTAGAGCTTTTTGCCTTCTATTAAGCCCCATGTAATAGGTGGCGAGCCTATTGCCATCTATCGGGTACGTAAATATTAATGCTTGGTGGTATAACGAAGAACGCTGGTATCCATTACCCATTGCTGTCTTTACCTTAGCCGTCTTGTACGAAAGATGGGGGGTGGTGACAATTGTATTCCGTTTAATTTTTAATTTTAACATTATATAAATGTTAGAAAAATTAGTACAAAGATTTTGGTGGTTAGAAAAAGAAATTCGAAAAATTATGATTTTGATGCGGGAATCGAACCCGCGTCCAAAAAAGTGTCTTGGGTGGCCGAGCGGTCAGACACCTGCCCGGATAGCAGCGGACGCGGGTTCGATTCCCGCCTCAAGACCATAATTGTATTCCGCTCTGTCGTCACCACTGTGCATTTTTAGAATGCGCTAAGCTAACGTGCTACAGTATCTGTATTTAAAAGGAACTGAGGGCCGCCAAGTGGCATATCTATTCGAACACATAGAAATCAAAAGTATCAAAGTTAACGTATTATTTTCTCTGTTATGCGTCAGTTTCATACATTTTGTATTGTATGCGTTCGATAAATTGGTCACTTGGCTAGGCGGCTGATTTGTTCAGTAGCCTTTCAAACGCCGAAATAACAATGCTTAAGAAACGTGACTAATTAGGCATTTTGAATCCTAACACGTAGACTTTAAAGTCTTCGGGGGAAATCCCGAATTGTGCGCCGTAATACGTGAGCTACAGAGGTCACCGTAGATCCCCGATCCCCGATAACTGCGACATTGATGTATAGGGCTGGTAAAGGTAGTTGGTCGGACGTTAAATTAATTACCTCGGGCCCGTGGCATGATTGAAATAAGTCGCCTAACACGAGTTTCAGATAAGGGCTCTGTTTGAAAACAGGGGAAAAATAATCTGTGCAATACCTTTTTTATACTTATAAATACCTTTTTTATAATTATAGATACTAGTGGTCGCCCGCAGCTTCGCTCACGTTTATGTCGGTTATTATAATAAGTATAGCCTTATAGCCTTCATTCCTCCAGAAATGGACTATCCATCCCAAAAATAAATTTAATTTTTAACCAGTAGTTTCTGAGATTAGCGCCTTCAACCAACCAACCAAACAACTTTTCAGCTTTATAATATTAGTAAAGAAATATAAAATAAGGCATAGATACCAAGCCATACCTGTATTATGCAATTTATGTTAACAATTTACTAAAACTCAACCTATTTAAAGCACACACTTTATTTTTAGTCCACCATTTTTCCAATATTCCGTTTCCAGATCACGCATAGATTATATCTTGAATTGTTACAGATAACATAAACAATACAATAGATAACGAGGTTTGGTGTCAGTTAGGCGGCTGTAAAAACTAAGCCAAAACCTTGAGCAGTGTGGATTGGCATGATGTGATCTCAATTACTCTCTCCGTTCATCAGTCTCTCGACATGGTCCGTTCCGTCTCTCTTCTATACATTCATTCATCACTAGCACCTTTCCGGTGTGATGGATGATATGAATCAAAAGGGATTGGATGGCTTGATGACGTCTGACCGGTATGAATGGAAGAGGAAACATACTGCACCGACCCCAGATAGACTGAGAACAGGGCAGAGACAAGCAGATACCAAGCCAAAAATATAAAATAACAATACCTACTTATATTACAATTATATCACGTAGGTATGTATTAATCAACAATACACTTACCTAAGAATAAAAATCTTTAAAATATTTTTTTTTGTTGTGTATTCAAACGATAATTTCTAATGTTATTTTTCACTAACAATTTCACTTGTCTACGTAGTCAATACCAGTTCCATAACTCGTTAAAACTATTTCAATTAGTAATTGTTGGAAAGAATGGCATTTGTTTGATAAAATATCCAAGCATTCACACTACCACGAACGAAACCATCGAGCGTTAATTCGAATAAAAATAAAAAAACTTCATAAACAAGAACATTCGTACATATAAAAGCAACTAATTAATAAAAAGTTCAATGAAAAGAAAAACTGCTTAGAAAACATTCTTTCCCGCCTTATGCGGTCATTATTCTGCCGGTTGAACGTCACAATTCTTTCCCGCCAAACTACGCGGTCACTATTCTGCCGGCACGCGAACGCAGGCAGTGTGGTCTCGCTCCCTTTGCGTTCCACCGAGAACTGACATTGATCCCCCAACATAAGCGAGCACCATGCTGGATTATAGAGGGTGATTATTTACGCTCCATCCAACACCACCTTTAATAGTTAAAAGATTAACTAGTCGTGTCATAACATTTTGTTTATGATTTAAATATTTTATACTTACTGCCGATATGACAATTCGAAACTAGTCGCTATTCTTGCAGGGTCGAGATTTAGATTAAAATGATTTTTTTTGACATTAAGTACTCTTTAAAGTTAATTGACATCTGGGAGTGCGGCAGATACACGGTAGATAATTGGCCGTGTGATGGCGGCAGAGCGGAATACAATTGTCACACCCCCATATTTCCCGTGGGTGGTCGTACAAGGCGATTAAAAGTAAAGACAGCGATAAGTAATGGGCAGCAGCATTCTTCTTACATCACCTAGCAAGATATTGCGATTTATGTGCCCGATAGATGGCAATAGGCTCGCCAGTCGCCACCACATGGGACCTAACCTAATCCACCTCTGTATGTCCAGAGATATAGGCTTGATTTATGTATGTATAATAGATGAACGAGTGAATGAATGAAAGACTGAAAAGGCAAAAAGGTGTCATTCGTGAACCAAGAAAGTGCTTCTTAAATCAACCTGTACATCGCCTTCCCCCAAAACTTACCTTTAAAAGCGTTACAAGATTATTCCGCAGAGATTCCTTATTGGTTTTCTGACAAATTATTTTTTATTTGCCCGCTAGGGTGCGTCGGTAATGGTTTTTTTGAGGGTGCACCGACTGAGGAAAATTCCATTATTGTGCTTCAAAGTGATATATCTTCATAACCTTTGTCATACACGAAAAATGTGTATGTAAGTATCTATATTGACATTATTTGTTAGTGGTATTACTAGTCGAATCTCGACGTAATAATAACAAAGTCGATCGATCATAGGCTCGCGATAAAATTCTTGAATATTTATAATTAAAATATCCAAGAATTTTAAGATAGGTACTGTATAACATGAATAATTTATTAAGAAGGTGGGAAAGAATGTTTGAGTCAGGCATTCGACCTGGGTGACTAGCTTAGTAGCAAATAGCAAATACAAAGTTTCTAATCTATTGAACGATCTCCATTTTTAACAACTACTACGCCGCGTGGTGACGGCAGAGTAGAATACAATTGTCACCACCCCAAATCTTTCCCGTGGGTGTCGTACAAGGCGACTAAGGATAAATCTGAATACGATTAGGAATGGGCAGCAGTGTTCCTCTTATACCACCTAGGCTAGCAATGTACTGCGACTTTTGTGCCCGATAAATGGCAATAGGCTCGCCACCTATTACAAGGGACTTGACATATTTGGCGAAACGTGGGTGCTAGTTCACCTCTGCCTACCCCTTCGGGGATATAGGCGTGATTTATGTATGTATGTATGTACATTAGACACAACAGTCGCCATGTTGTTTCTAAGTAACACGTCAGTTTCATAATTTTATTCTATTCGTTCGAAGAGATTGAGGACTTGTCTGGACCCCTGCTGTAAATCCTAAGTCAAAACCTTGAGCAGTGTGGATTTGGAATGTTGTCATCACAATTACTCTCTCCGTTCATCGGTCTCTCGACATGGTTCTTTCATATCTTTTCTATACATTCATCCCTCACTGGCACCTTTCCGGTGTGAACGATGAAATGAATCAAGAGAGAGTGTATAAGTTGTTGACGTCTGACCGATTGGGATTGAAGAGGAAGCATTTATCGATACGTATAAGATGCTATTAGAATAAGATATATGCATTTTAACTTTTCTATAGTAGGTATATCGTATTTGTATTACCAAATAAATAAATGACCTAAGAAAGTTCAATTCAACACTACTTACTTCTATAAAAGATCCAGTTTTCCGAAGAATTATTTTTCTGAAACAAACAAAAGATACTGTTTAACCTGTGATCTGGATCGGTGACATATATATTACATGAGCAATTATTATCTGTTCACAGCCGCATGGTGACAGACAGAGCAGTATACAAATAGCCACCGCCCCTAATCTATGAAGAGATGTTTTAACACACGCATTTCGTCGTTTTATTTCAGGTCCCATGTATGTAATAGGGGGTGAGCCTATTGCCATTCACCGGGACCCTTAATAGCAGATGGCATCTTTTTCTTTGTTATAAATACTTCAGCCTCAACTATTACGACATCCAATCATTTAACCTTAGATTAAAACAAAAACCCTTTTTGTTAACATTTAACCCGTTGGAACTTTCACCATTGACATTTCAGAGTCGCGTCAGCAAAAACATTCTTTAGAAAATTAAGCCTGTACATTTTTTTTTAATAAATAAATTAACAAAACAATATGGCGCCGTCCGCCGTCCATTTTGCCAACACTCGACGCGGTTTGACAAGATGGCGTCCGCCTCTCACGAGCAGAATATCTATTCAACTCGTAATGAATTACGGAACGAAAGGACGCCTCACACTGGAAGTTTTAATCGTGGCGCCGTTTAAAATGTAAAGAAAACACTCAGAAAAACCCTTGACAAAGGAGCCGGCGTAAGTTCGCCACTTCGGGAGAAATACTGCGCTAATAACCCCAACAAAAAGTGATTTCTAAAGGGAATTGGCGAGGATTCAATATAATTTTGAGCTGCTTTGTCGGCTTTCGTGAATTATTTCCGGTAAGGCGAAGGCGTTGGTTGTGCATGCAGCCGCGTCTGGTACAGCCTCCTGAAGTTTCTCATTGAATACATACATACATGTATGTACCATGTGTACCATCTTAGGCCTCATCATCGTTTTCCATCAGGCATGATTGTGGCCAAACTCTCTGCATATTTAACTTTATAAAAAACTTAAATCACGCCTATATCCCTGAAGGGGTTGGCAGAGGTAAATTAAAACCCACGTTTCGCCAATTAGGTTAGGTCCCATGTAATAGGTGTCGAGCCTTATTCCTCCCGCGGGTGTCATAAGGTGACTAAAGGTTAAGACAGCGTTCTTTTTATAGCACCTAGAAATGTACTGCGATTTCCGTGCCCGATAGATGGCAATAGGCTCGCTACATGACATGGGGCCTAACATAATTGAAACGTGGGTGTTTAATACACCTCTGCCTACGGTTTCGGGGATAAAACGGAACGATTTTGAGTGTAGGTATATTAGGTACGCTACTTCTGATGCAGACCGTCCTATTGTCATTTAGCACAACAGAGTTATATGTACTATTATGTACCTGTCGCGTAGGTTAACGATGTTTCACGTGCCCATCACTCACTGTCACGGAAGGGCAAAAACGAACCAGTCTTTCGTTAGTCCGAATACCTAAGTTGGAAAAGTTTTTGTTTTGGTGCGCTAAACTCTGTAAATAAATAGGTCGTATCGTATTCCTAGTTATTGTCGTTGACTCTTTTTAGTAAATGTAGAAGTTAAAAAAGTTGGGGTTTGGCGGGATATTAATGACAGCAGCGCTAAGTATAATTTGCATAGTTTGCAGTAAGTAGTTAGCAAAGTTTTTGTTGAGTGTGTATAAGTATAAAGAAAACTATCGTATGTTTATCATAACATTACAGTTGAATGAGACGATTTAGCATTCCATGGATTATCCGCCACAACATGCATATATCCCCGAAGGGGTAGGCAGAGGTGAACTAGCACCCACATTCCGCCAATTATGTTAGGTCCCATGTAATACGTGGCGAGCCTATTGCTATTTATCGGGCACAAAAGTCGCAGTACTATTGTTAGGTGATTTAAGAGGAACGCTGCTGCCCATTCTTCATCGCTGATTTATCCTTAGTCGCCTTGTACGACACTCACGGGAGAGATTTGGGGTGGTGACAATTGTATTCTACTCTGCCGTCACCACACGGCTAATATTAGCTCGGTAGATATTATGGTAAGTAATTATTTATTTTCTTGTTGTTGTCGTTTTAGCAAATCACGCCGAATTACTGTTGAATATTCAATTTGAACCATAAAAAGAATTGTCGAAATGAGAAGTTAGCTGGTTTACAAATTAAGGTATTGATATGTAGAATAGACTGCACATTGCTACGAGATAGAAATCATCACTTTTAAACTTTCGCGTTGCATGATCAATATAGGTAAGAACGGGAATTAACACGATTATCTAGGTATTTACCTTTTTTTAATGCCTGACGTTTCGACCGGGTTGCACCAGGGATAGAAATCGTTAACGCTTACACGTTGGTTACTCATTTTTCTCAATTGAAGCACTATGGAGCGTTTGCCAGCCATCTAGGCGCGGGTGGCAGGTCATATCGGCTTAAGGAAAGACCGTTGCAAAACTCCTTTGTCTGCAAGTTCCGAATAGAAACGCCGGGCGGCACAAAGCGTGAAGTTAGTAACGTCATTCATTACTTCCTGAGAGCTCTGAGCAAGCCAAATAGCTCCTTTAAAAACTTTAAGTGGCAATTTGGTGTTAACTATGGTTAACACGCCATTTAAGAATGTCGCGAAAACCATTACTTTGCCCACGGATAACCTAGAGATGAATATTAATCGGTGTAAGCCGTGTGGTGTCATCCCACCTCCTACAAAAGAATATAGCTGACCAGTCTGACCCTGATGAGCTCGATAGTGTAGTGGCTTAGCACGCTTGGCCTGCGATTGCGTAAGCTAAGCAATGTTCGCTAAGGCCGGTCATTGGATGCAAATGTATTATCTTTGTTCCTCCGTGCTTCGGAAGGTACGTTAAGACGTTGGTTCCGGCTGCATCGGCAGTCATTAACACCCACCAATCCACACTGGGGCTATGGTCAACTCTCTCTGTATTCTTCCATCCATAGCGAAGGCCTGTCCCCAGGAGTGGGACATTAAAGGGATGGTGATGATTATGATGCTCTCCGCCAGCTTTTCGATAAGGAATTCCGTCGAACAAAGTGCCTCCTCGCCTTCCTTGAGAGCAAACTTTAAAATTCCATTCGGTTGCTTGTTGAACTACCCACATAGTTCCAATGACTGTATTGTTGGGCCAGATGAAGTTTGAGCTTCACATTCTCCAGTCTAGTTTTAATATTATAATAGAGTTCGCTTGTTGGCACTGCGCAAAAGCCTTTTCAGCCATCAATGGGCCCGGGTGAATGGCCGAATATATTTTAATTCTTTGCCAGGCTGCCATGCCTGAAAAGGTTTTTGTGGAGACATGCCTCTTTGAATCAAAATAAAATGCCGTATTTTAACGTTCTTTGAACGGGTTAGTAATGTGTCTAGCTAGAAAAAAAAAGATAATAATCTCTGAATTCTTTTGATGTGTTTTTTTTCTTTGATTTGGCTCATAAATTAAGATTTTTCATTATCAGAAATCATGGCTAATTTATCGGTGTAGTATTTAGGGTCCCATGTCCAATATGTTGGGAGCCTATTGCTATCTATCGAGCACGCAAGTCGTATATTGCTTGTTCGATGGTATAAGAGGAAAGCTGATTCTGTATACCATATATCCTTAAAGGTAGCCAATTATATTCCTGATCCAACTATATCTCTTCCGTCCGAGTATCGCGACCATTCATTGCCAAAGCTTAAATCGAGGTAGAAGTTCAAAATCTGTCTATTAGCCAACTTTCTAGATTGGCCAGTTTGTCTGTAAACCAATTGAAGTGGACTAAACCCACCAAAGGGAATGCAAGGCTTATATAACTAGCTGAATCAGCAGACGTTGTTTTGCTTCTATCACATAGGGGTACAAACATACGACCTATTCTCACCCTATACTATATTCTGTATTCACAGACCTACAAAATATACACAAAAAAATTAATAGACATCGGTCAAGCCTTTTCGGAGGAGTTCGATAACAAACACTGTGACACGAGATTGTTATATGTATATTAGAAGAAATGTATGAAACTGGCATAATACATAAAATAAAAATCCGTCAGTTTCATACTTTTTGTTTACTATGCGTTCGAACAGATAAGCCTCTAAGCTAGGCCCTCTGAGCAGAATTCAATAATTATTGTCACCACTCCACATCTCCGGCAGAACTGACTACAATTGAGCAAGAATACAATCGTTCCCGCTGGTGTCGTACAAGGCGACTAATGATATTCCTAATTCCAAAACCTATCCCACTATAGGGTACGTAAATCCCAGTATATTGCTAGAGGTGGTATAAGAGGAACACGCCCATTACTTATCGCTGTCTTACTGCCGCACTCAGAGACATCAATTAACTTTAATGAGTATTTAAGGTCAAAAATTTTCATTCAAATCTAGACCAAAGACCCGGCAAGAATAGCGACTAGTTTTGTATTGTCATTTTTTGACGTTAAGTACTCATTAAAGTTAATTGACGTCTCTGAGTGCGGCAGTTAGTCGTCTTATACGACACCCGCGGGAGAGATTGGGGGTAGTGTATTCGGCTGTACCGTCACCACTCACCACACTGCTAGTGTAATGTTTTCTTGGAAAGTGGTGGCAATTGAATTCTGCTCTTCCGTCACTACACTGCTACTATTATCATTTCCTGGAAAGTGGTGACAATTGAATTCTGCTCTACCATCACCACACTGCTACTATATCATCGGCGCGTACTTATGAGCCAGATAGTTGTATTGTAGCGTCGTCTCTTTCGAGCACACAACACAAACACGCTACTCCTATTCCATCCCAGGTTTCGACGTGTCTGTCTGCGTGGTAGAACAAAGCACTGTATTCAGTTTCAAAACCCGTTCGAATATCGGATTTGAAAGCTGCACATAGTTTCCTGGTCGAGTACTCGTGACACGACATCTGGTATAACTGCACACAACAGTTTAAACATGACATTTTCTCAAGTTTGCTCTAGTACAGGGTTTATAAACCTTATTGAATACACGCGACTCCTTTAAAGGTTGAAAATTTATAGACAATAGACGGATAAAAAATAATAAGAACTGTGTTTTGCATTATAGTAAGGAACCTTGCTTCCTTTTGCCGGTTACCCCCCGAGTAAGGCTCCGTGACGCTCCTAAGGGTCACGACCCACAGATCGTAAAACACTGCTCTAGTATTACATAAAAAAATACTTAATACAAAAAAATTAAGTGACAAAATTTTCGATCCATCTATCGAGCACATAAATCGCAGTATGATGAACGCTATTTACGAATAAATTCTCTGTGAATAAAATGTTATAGAAATGTGATGGCAAGGACTGTGTCGAGAGACCGATGAACGGAGAGAGTGATTGGGGTGACAATATTCCAATCCACTGCTCAAGGTTTTGGCTCAAGTTTTAAGGCATATCACAAAGAACATTCTACTAATTTTTCTAACTTTATTTTCTTTGTAATATTTTTTTTCTAACATTTATAAGTGGTGAAATAAGTACAAGTAGTACTTCCCTAATTTTAAACTTTGCAATATTAGATGATAAATTTATAACCAGCCGTGTGGTGACGGCAGAGTAGAATTCAATTGTCACCACCCCAAATCTCTCCCGTGGGTGTCGTACAAGGCGACTAAGGATAAATCAATGATGTGGAATGGGCAGCAGCGTTCCCCTTATACCACCTAGCAATAGCAATGTACTGCAACTTTTGTGCCCGATAAATGGCAATAGGCTCGCCACCTATTACATGGGACCTCACATAATTGGCGAAACGTTAGTGCTAGTTCCCCTCTGCCTACCCTTTTGGGGATATAGGCGTGAATTATGTATGTATGTATGTATTTTGTTATTGTAGACAAAATAAATTAAAAAAACAAAAGTTTCCAAGAACATTTTTTATTACCAATACATTTTGAATCAATCCCATTTTTTAAGATTCATAACACATAACCCTCTAGAACCCTAGCAAACATGGGTTGGAGGGGAACGGCATGGGACATGGATCGCAGGGATTGCATGGTGAGATACACGGGTTGCATGGATTGCACGGGGGCTCGCATGGGTTGCAGGGCGAGCCACAAGGGTTGCAGGGTGAGACACAAGGGTTGCAGGGTGAGACACATGGGTTGCAGGGCGAGCCACAAGGGTTGCAGGGTGAGACACAAGGGTTGCAGGGCGAGACACAAGGGTTGCAGGGTGAGACACAAGGGTTGCAGGGCGAGACACAAGGGTTGCATGGGGGCTCGCATGGGTTGCAGGGCGAGTTACATGGATTGCACGGGGACTCGCATGGATTGCATGGTGACCCGCATGGGCCGCACGACGAGTAGAATGAACTGTAAGTTGAACTGCATGGTGATGTGCAAGAAGTACTGCACGGTGATACGCATGGATTGCATGGCGACGGGCATGGGTTGTACGGCGACGAGCATGAGTTGTACAGCAGCGAGTCTGGGTTGTACGAAGACGGACAAGGTGACGGGCACGGATTGCACGGTGAGGGACACGGATTGAATGGCGTTATGCAAGGTTGCGAGCAGGGATTGCATGGCGATATGCATGGTTGCGGGTACGGATTGCATGGCGATATATAAGGTTGTGGGCAAGGTTGCGGGTAAGGTAGCGGGCAAGGTTGTGGGCAAGGTAGCGGGCAAGGTTGTGGGCAAGGTAGCGGGCAAGGTTGCTGGCACGGATTGTATGGCCTTATGCATGGCCCAACGCACGGAATGCCCGGTTGCCGGCAGGGGGTGAGGACGGTGGCGGGGCAGCTGCACGGCGGGGCGGGGGGGTTTATGCAGATGGACGGCGGAGAGATACACGGCCTGCCCTGCTCTCCATAGCAGACAGTGGACCCGTCACAGTTGTTGAAGCATCTCCAAGGGGCAGCGGCGGCGGACGCTATCAGAGCTGCAAATCCAACAAGGCTACATAAATAAATGGCTAAATGGATGCTCGAAGCGCAGTGGCACAGCGCGCTTGGCCTGCAATTACGTAAACTAATGTTCGCTAAGGCTGTTCACTGGATGGGTGACCAAAAATTTATTATCTCGACTTGCTTCGGAAGGTACGCTAAGCCTGGTCCCGAATGTTTTGTACAAATTTTTCGAACATTTATATAATGTTCAAATTAAAATCAAATTAGTAAACAAGTTCTCGTCTTCCACTCCTCTCGTCATCATATCCTCCTTTACACAATCCATCCATCTCTTCTTTGGTCCCCCTCTCCTTCTACGTCCTTACATTCTTCTTCCTCAAAGATTTAAATACAAATCAAAACTCACCCAATATAATAAACGGCTTCACACCCACCATTTTTGCAGATGCACTGCTACTCTATGCCTGACCTTTTATACTAAAAAATTGTTTTAAATGCAGGCAAGCAACTGAGAAGGTAGATTACTCGGTCCCGCTACCATAAAGAATTGTTATTTTTAAATATTTTCTGGGCCATAAACTTTTAAATGTTCCGTGTGGTGACGGCTGTGCAGAATTCAAGTCACCACCCCTATCCTCGTGTCATGTATGGCGACTAAGGGACAGCGAGTTCGAGTAATGGGCTGAGTAGAATACCTCCAATCTCTCCATCAGTTGTCGTAGGTACAAGACTACTGTAATGGGCAGCAGCGTTTTTCATAAAAAACCCAGCAATATACTGCGATTTATATTTGCGATTCCCCGATAAATGGCAAAATGTAGCTGTACTGTTAGTAATACATCTCATCAATAGGCGTGATTTATATGTATACAAGATTTTTAATTCGGTATAATTTAAATCAAAGCGACATTGTTGAAAAAATAAATTTGAAGAATATCAAAATAAAACCACAGCTTCTAGCGGAACGAATCAATCGTACATTTTTCACCGTTAAACCATGCTTATGCTTACAAGTGATACGAAACGGTTTTAATAATTATGGCGAATCCGTTTTTATTTTGGTATAAATTGAACGGAATGCATTGAGGTCCACACTCGTTGTCGACATGGGGAAGACTGTGGCTTTGGGATTGGTTGGTATGTAGACTTTTTTTGATTGACTGCTTTTTTTAAGGTAGTTTTTTGTATAAAGACTCTTTTATAATACACACATACATAAATCACGCCTATGCCCCCGGGGTGGGCAGTGGTGAATAAACACCCACGTTTCGCCATATTGCTAGCTAGTATAAGAGTAATCATCATCATCAGCCCTATAATGTCCCCACTGCTGGGGTACGGGCCTTCCCTATGGATGGAAGAATATAGGGAGATTGGGCCATAACCCACCACGCTGGCCCAGTGCGGGTTGGTGGGTATTATATTATAGTGGGTATTAACGACTGCAGATGCAGCCGGGACCACCAGCTTAACGTGCCTTCCGAAGTACGGAGGAACTCCAGATAATAAATTTTTGGTCACCCATCCAATGACCGGCCTAGCGAACATTGCTTTGTTTACGCAATCGCAGGCCAAGCGCGCTATGCCACTGCGCTAGCGAGCTCCTCCATAATAAGAGTAATACTGCTGCCTATTCTCATCGCTCTCATCCAATGAGCGGTTTTAGCGAACATTGCTTAATTTACACTTAATTTACAATCGATTTTATAATTATCCATTGTTTCAGCACTCCTCGCAACAAGTGCGGCGTTGCCGATGCCCCAGTATGGCTGTCCACAGCCCTGCCCTGAACCATGCCCTGAACCATGCCCTGTACCTTGCCCTAACCCATGCCCTGTGCCCTGCCCAGATTCCTACCCAGGACCCTTTTTGGGGCCTGGAGGTTACCCGTGTTCCGGCTCTCAAGCGTCTGGAATTTCGGCCAGTGAGTAATTATTCTGCCTCGCCTGTAGCGCGATCACGTTTCGCTAAACATGCCAATTGCTAGCCGGGCAGATGAGGACTGATGATGAGGCTGGTGATCAATGAATAAAACTTATGGAGGGTAACTGGTATACTTGTTTCACAGCGCCGTGCGGCGACGGGCCGGTAGGAGTGATGGTCTCCCGGAACTTCGTACCGCAAGCGCTAGACTCGTCAGGGTTCCAGCAGATAGCGGTGCCTGGGGGCACCTTCTTCGTTAGACGAAGCCCCGACCTCACCATCCAGCCGCCCGCCATCCTGGTCAGACCGCGGCAGCAGCCGCCTATAACGCCACCAGCTATAATGGTCCAGCCACGCCAAGTCCCCTGCGTCACCCCACCCGCCATCGTGGTCCGACCGAACCCAATCCCCCCGATAAACCCTCCAGCTATAACTGTTAGGCCGCCGCGCCCGGCACCCATTCAGCCTCCCGCGATCACTGTGACCCCACCCCGACCAGCGCCTATACAGCCGCCACCGATCAACGTATGCCCATCGCCCCTAAAACCCATCACGCCCCCTCCAATAGTGATACGGCCGCCCACGCCGGGAGTCATCCAGCCACCGACTATCTCAGTATCTGATTGCTACGGACGGAGTTCTGTGACGCCTTGTAATCAATATTCTTCGTTCGGGTACTCGTGTAACTCGTGCCCCTGCCCGCAGCCTTGTCCCTGCCCGCAGCCGTGTTCCATGCCCTGCCCGCAGCCCAGCCCCATGCCCTGCCCGCAGCCGTGCCCCATGCCCTGCCCGCAGCCATGTCCCACGCCGTGTGACCCCTGTCCGTGTCCCACACCGTGTCCCTCGCCGTGTGACTGCCCATGCCCGCAGCCATGCAACCCATGCCCGCAGCCATGCAACCCATGTCCTGAGCCATGCCCACCTCCATGCAGTCCATGCTAAGGCTTATTTCGAAAACCCGCTAAAATTTTTAATAGCAGCTTGATTCCTGTATCATAGAGCCAAACGATGTATTAATTTACTTGTTAAATTACAATGCCAAACTAGTAACAATTTCGGTGTAGATAGGAAAAAAAAATTTAACGTAACGTGTCGTCATATTCATTAGTAATATTAATAAATAAACATATAATTTGGATTGGTAATCAAACGTTGAGGTTATCATGAGATTGGTACGTGAAGAAAATGCATTTTTAAGTTACCAATCACTATAACAAAAATCCTGAGAGGCAAATTATTTTATTATTATAAAATATGTTAGCAACACATTGGTATATAATGGCTGGCAGAAAATAGGATTTTTTTTAAGTTCGAACTGATACAGGGGTTTTATAATGGCGGGTTAATCTTTTATTTATTTATCACCAAACAGATCTCTCTTACTCTTAGTGAAACGACTATGGCTACGAATATTGTTTACCGATTCATTGTAAATTATTCTAATATTAAGCATCCGTAAATGTTTCGTTCGTGTGTGCTTTTGCAAATGTGACTTAATTTTTAGTATTTATTTTCAAATGTAAATTATATGTGTGACAATTTTAACTGAAGCCTTTTCATTTTTACCATCCATTCCATATCAATAATTAAAAGCACCAGCAATTATCTTAAAGCAATCAGTGATTATTTACATTTATGGATTTATGTAATACCTACCTATTTCGTGCGAATATTCGGTAAATGTTTGAACAATAAATACACAAAAAAATTGGTAAAAGTATATATATATATATATATATATATTGATTTAATGATGTTTATCTTACATTCGTTTTCAATGTTCAATAAACAAATGTAACTGTAGGCCTATTCGCTAACTTTTTTTGACAGTTGAAAGTGATGATCACCGAACTATTTACTTATCCATTACTGTTTTCACAGGCCAAGTGTCACAATAGCGTTATAGTAAAGTAGTAATGGGTCAGTAAATAGTTCAGTTATTATCACTCTCAAGTGTCAAAAAAAGTTAGCGAATAGGCCTATGAGCTACTAAAATACTAGTCACTGTAGTTACAAAACTTTAGTAGATAAGTGTACTGACTAGCATTTTTTGTTAAACTATATTTACTGTAAAATAGAGATTGATAGGTAACTAAATTGAGGTAGACTTATAAATAGGTACTGCTTTCAAAATCCATAAAGCGTTATCAACCTATCTCAGCGAAAGTAAAGTTCAATACTTAATCTGCTCCATGCCCTGTTCCCAGTCTAACTGGGATCGGCGTAGTGTGTTTCCTCTTCCATTCATATCGGTTAGACGTCATCAAGCCATCAAAGGGAGTGGCCCTTTGATTCATATCATCCATCATACCGTACCGCAAAGGTGCTAGTGATTAATGAATGTATAGAGAAGAGACGAAATTTTCATTTTCATTTTCAACATTCCAATCCATACCGCTCAAGGTTTTGGCTTAGGTTATACAGCCGGCCGCCTGCCTGACACCAACCCTCTTTGGGTATGCTGTTGTTGGTGGTTTGCCCTCCACCATTCGGGTGCCCCAAGGTTGCAAGGAGTATTGGTCTACTCCGAGCAATCTCCCTTAGTCGACTTTTGCCACTTTCGTGGGATGAGTCGGGGCTGGCCTATTCTACGTTATTTGTTCGCTCCCAGGCCAGCAGAGATTTCGATACACAGGTACATATTTCATATATACATACTACATACATAAATTACGCCTACATTAATCCCAGATGAATTGCCACTCACGTTTCATCATTAATGTTAGGTCCCGTGTAGGTAATAGCACATCGAGACTACATATACCTAATATTGCTATATAAGGGGAACGTTAATCACAATACATTGCTAGGTGACATAAGACGGGACGGGACGTTTCAAGTTACTATACCCATCTATTAAAAAGCTGAAGAGTTTGTTTGTTTGGTTAAACGCGCTGATCTCAAAAAGTGCTGGTTCAAATTGAAAAATTATTTTTGTGTTGGATAGTCCATTTATTCAGGAAGGCTGCAGGCTTTATAACAACCGACATTAACGCGAGCGCTAACCACTAGTTATTAATATACGTTAAAATACAAAAAATGATAGTAGTGGGTGTGGCCCAAAATGGATTTACTCCGCTGTGTCGGCATAATGGTTAGACCGCGCCGAGGGCCCCGCCGCCAGACAGGGGTTTGAGTACAGATGGGCGAAGGAGAGCTCCGCCGCTTAGACAGCGGCCTAGACAACCTGAAGCACAGTATATACCCTGAACAGTAGTTTATCTGCCGCCTGTCGGCGAGTTATTAGCCCACTCTTGCGTTGACGCTAGGGTTGAAACGAAAGCGATGAGCGCGAATGTGTCGAGCAGGAACGAGAGCGAGCGAAAGTGCAATCACTATGAACACTTAAGTCTTCATATTTTATGTCAATGTGTGCGTTGCTTACACGGCACCGATTTCGAAAGCACATTCTAATGGGCAGCGGCCAGCTTGTATGAAGCCGTATTACTGTTCTAGGTATACTGTGCCTGAAGACCCCTGAGTTCATGCCCAGGCCATGAGCTATCGCTCGATGCCATAGACCCGTAGCCCGCCACCAGGCGGATGAACCGGATGATGATGATGAAAATTATCGAATATTGAATTTATATCGAAAATAATGTGCTTCATAGGCTCCACTAAATATAAGCTTAGGAAATTGCCCGATGTAGACCAATAAGCACCTTGGGCATCCGAATAGTGGAGGGAAAACCACCAACGACGGTAGGCTGTCGTTGGTGGTTTTCAAAGAGGGTTGGTGTCAGACAGTCCGGCTGTAAAACCTAAGCCAAAGAATTAGAATGTTATCATCCCAATCACTCTCTCAGTTCATCGAAAGTTTCATCGAAATCATCACTAGTCCCATTCCGATGTGATGGATGATTTATGAATCAAAAGGGAGTGGATGGCATGATGACGTCTGACCGACATAAATGGAATAGCAAACACACCAAAATAACACATTCAAAATACACGTGAGTTAAATCCATTAAGTTGTTTTATTTGCTCAATATATCGTTGAGGATTTTCAATATATCCCATGACGCCCCACTCAATATTCAAACGAGGATCTCTTCAGGCAGTTCGTTAGATACGGCGCCCTAACTAACAAAGCAGGCGCGTAAGGAATTTTATGTTCGTATGATTCAGGTGTGCGAAAGAAACCAGCAAGGAATATATTTTTGCTGGAAAAATGATTACCTGTCTGTCCATGTTAATAACACAAAATAGTCCACATGGCTGCATGTGCAAGATCCAGTCGCATTCTCAAGAAACATAAAAAATGTACAGGCTTGGCGCCGATTTCAAACGTCATTAAATACATATTTTTTCCAGAATATACTGAAATTTTAATTTTCCATAAATGTTATATATCTTAAAAAATATTCCTTAATTTCCTTTCCTTCATTTAAAAAAAATATGTTAAAAAAAACACAATAACTTTAAGGAAAACACAATTTATTATCAAACCACACAGCCGTGTGGTGACGGCAGAACAGAATACAATTGTCACCACCCCCATCTCTCCCGTGGGTGTCGCACAAGGTTACTATCTGCCGCACTCAGAGACGTCATTTAACTTTAATGAGTACTTTATGTCAAAAAAATTCATTTCAATTTAGACCATAGACCCGGCACAGTTAGGGACTAGTTTTGAATAGTAACTTTTTGACATTAAGTACTCATTATCGTTATTTGACGTCTCTGTGTACGGCAGTATGTCAATTAATGCTAATGAACGAGTACCTACTTAATAAAAAAATGACAATTCAAAACTAGTTGGGCTTCAGGCTTCAATGCTACCCGGGTCTATGGTCAAGGTTGAAAAAAATTTTTGGGACGAAGTTCTCATTAAAGTTTGTTGACATCTTTGAGTGCGGCAGTTAGGAAACAGCTATGAGTAAAGAGCAGCAGCGTTCCATTTATACCAGCGCCTAGCAATATACTGCGATTTACGTGCCCGACGTATGGCAATAGGATCGCCACCTATTACATGGGACTTAACACAGTTGGAGAAACGTGGGTATTGATACACCTCTGCCTGTCCCTTCGGGGATAAACGGGCGTGATTTATGTAAGTAAACATAGCATTCCATTAGTAATTCATTAGACTCGCTTCCAAAACGCCATCGCTATCACATAGTCAAAACTGTAACTTGTTTAAGATAAGAAAAAATAACTGATATTTAAAACAAATTTGTTTTTTTAACGGCGTGAATATCTCCTGTCATGTGCATCGCACCATAGTTAAGCTTGTGCGTTTTTTTCTTAAATAACCGTGATGCCAATGAGTTTTGTTCCGGAATGCCAGTAAGTATGAGTTGTGACGAATGAGATGTTTTAGTTTTGGGATTTGAAATGGAATAACACAGATTGTTACAACACCTGATTGGCTTAATATAAATGCCCTGTTACCATTTTGAGCGCTTCAGACGACTGGAGGATGTATAGGGGCAAAGCAGTTTGGTTTTCTGGTAAATAGCAATTTTGTCATTTTATATAACAAAACAAAATTTTAAATGGCAATAGACTCGCCACCTATTACGTGGGACTTAACATAATTGGCGAAACGCAGGTGCTGGTTCACCTCTGCCTACCCATTCGGGGATATAGGCGTGATTTATGTATGTATGTATGTATGTATAAACAAAATTTGGAATTTAATTTGACAATACAATTTGATATAATTGGAATTGGCTGTTTAACCCCCGAATACAGACACGCTACTCAAATTTTGAGCACTGCTTCAAAAGAGTGGAAAATACCTGTCAGAATTTGTATGGAAAAACGTCAATTTTGACAATACTTAAATATTAGGCAGGACTCTAACTTTGAGTAGCGTTTCTGTATTCGGAGTAATATTTGTAAATGTGATTCTAATGTAAAATGATATGCTGTAAAGTTTGCATAAAATTCAATAAATAAATGTATTAATTAATAACTATTGAAAGCGCTATCGTAATCGATGTTTTGTTGTGTTCGTCCACAGTTCTCCTCCTGGGCACGGCTTTAGCGCAGCCGGTGCCGGAGCCCCAATACGACCCCTGCAGCCCCTGTCCGCAGCCCTGCGCGGAGCCCAGTCAGTCGCCCTGCGCCACCCCGTGCGACTCACCCGGAGCCCTGCAGATAGGGCCATGCAACGCCAACGTTCCTCTAGTCAACTACGCGTACGGACAAGCGCCGGCTGGTAAGCCATATCCGTATTTATTTATTAGAAAAATAAAGATTTACAAAAAAGTGGGGAACAAGAGGGCCTTAAAACTATAAAGCTTAAATAATAGGGTTTTCTTTGTTTTTCTTTACGTTTTTGTATAATAGTAACATTTCCATAGAAAAAAACATGTTTTGGATAATGGAAATTAAAATTTCCACCAAAACAGCAATGGCGTCTGTATGACGTCACTATAGCGTAAAACATGACAAGTATAGAGTGATTTTGATTGGCAGATAAAATGTCAAAAAAATGTGACGTCACGAGGAGTTAAACTATGGCCAAATAAAACACGTTTGTTGTATGGGAGCCCCCTTAAATATTTAATTGTTAAATATCGGTGTGAGCGAAATATTCATTGATTATTATTTTGCAGGCCAGTACATCATCAGGCCGGGGCAGATCCGCTTCCCTGCTCCGTGCCCCATCGTGGTCCGCCCGGGGGCCATCAAGCCACCGAGCCCCGCCCCCATTTGGGTCAGGCCACCAAAGGTGCAACCGCCCACGCCTGCGCCGATCATCGTCCGGCCTAGGCCGGTCTGTCCTCCGGTGCCAGCGCCGATATGCGTCAGGCCTCCCCCGGTGCGCGTACCCCAACCTGCCCCCATCGTGGTGAGGCCTCCCCCCGTTCCGGTGCCCAGGATACCAGCCATACGGGTGAGTTTTGGTACAGCAACCATTACTTACACATCACGCGAGTCTACCTGAAGGGTAATTCTTTCGCGGTTCACCATCTTATTAAAATCTGTTGCCATAGCAATAATGTTAATAGCATTATGTTGTTCCGACAATTTGTGTTACGATAGCCAGCCCCTCTGCGGTAGAGGGTTCCAGGTGAAGCTTGATTTTATCTTTAGCCCTTATCATTTATCTTATCAAAATCTGTCGCAGATTTTGATAATTTATTAAATTGTAAATGTGTGTCTTCCACAGGTGCAACCCAGGCCAGTCCAGCCGCCTTGCCCCGACGCCATCATAGTCCGCCCGCCCAAGATCTGCGTGCCCGGCCCGCCCATGATAGCGTTTGTGCCCAACCCCCCTACCGTGTTCCGGACGATAGGCTGCGCCTGCATCACCCCCGTTCGCTCCAGCTGTTCGGGTAACGGGTACTCTGGAGCCGGGTACTCGGGTAGTGGGTACTCTGGGACAGGTTGTGGGTGCTCTGGGGCAAGTAGTGTGTACTCTGGTACAGGTTGCGGGTCCTATTTCTCCGGAGGTTATTCGGGAGGTGACTCCTGCGGGTGTCCCCAGCCTTGCCCCCAGCCCTGCCCCACACCATGCGATCCGTGTCCATGCTCTTAACCCAAGCCATGCCTTTACTCATATATAAATAGCCATCTATTTATTTAATTAAAAAATTTGAAGGTGGGGTTTCCGTTTACGTCTGGTCCTTAATCGTGATTGCGTTGATCCTATTTCCGATAGACTTATGTGGAAGACTGATATGAGAAGTATTTGGAGAAAGGAGAAAAAAAGAAATACATTTATTATACAATTGAGAATTAAAAACAAAAAACACAAGATATTAAAATAAAAGACAATAATAATCAATGCATAAATAAGAGAGTATAGCGAACATAGAGCTTAAAACGGACAAAAAGCATGCACTCTGGTCTATAAAGTTGCTTCCATACACCCAAAGGAACAGGCATTTCAATTTCAGGAATTTCAATTACCACATGGCCCCATAAAATAAGCGTAACGGGAATGTTAAAAACAATTTGCCATGTAAGAATTTTTTCAAGAAAACCAAGAAGAGGTTACAATAGCACCGGAGGATCTTATTTCAAAATAAGTCATCCATTTTAGAAAATCGAACCGATTAGTGGCTTCGAAAGAATAGGTGTTACACTTTTTTCTTTGTATTTTATTCAAAAGACATAAAATTGTTTTCGTAGCAGTGAGACTCCTCAGGGCCTGTCAGATGCCTATCAGCTCAAGGAGTGTTCCATTGCAAGAGACCATTCAATATTCGAGGACCATTCAAGGTCTTCGCCTAGCCCAAAAACCCCGGTAGATGCTGTAAGATCCTTCAAAAAAAGATAAGAACAGAAGAATTTACTCGAAAATATACAAAAAGAAGCCGATATGGAAATAGAAGTAGACATTAATTATTTTTCCCAGGTACAAGATTGGTCTGGCATATAGTCGACACCCCCCCCCCCCCCCTTTTCCTCATATATTCGTATTAAACTGTTAATATTAATTATTGTTAAGTCGCATTTGTAAATATTGTGTTGTAACTGAAATAAAGTACGGATGCTTGCAAGCTAGCTGTCTCGTTGTTATTTATGCTTGGTGAGAGAGCTGAATGTAGTGTTCACCGCTCCCTTCTACCACGACCCGTGACTATTAAATATGATATGACATGACGATGTGACGACTAATGGAGATTAATTCTTTGGAAGCACCTAGAACTTTGACCCAGGCCAATTTCTAGGCCTTTAATTTTGCAAGAACCTTCATTACTGGCCTACCCTTAGTCCCCTTGTACGATACTCACGGAAGAGATGAGGGGATGGTGACAATTGTCAACAAAACTCAACATAAAAAAACACTCAAATGAAATATAACATATATTTTCCAATAAATCATACATATTCATTAAAGTAATACAATATTAACAGTTTTTTTATTCAGTCATGTCTTGTGCAAACCAATAAGATTCTTAGGTGGAGGAATTGCTTGAGATAGGTAAATTCTCATTGTTCTTTTTTGGAATTTAAATACTAATGAATGGAGACAGTTATGAATAACAGTAAGCCAACTTTGCAGACTTAAAACATTTCTGACATTTATTGTGAATAAAAAGTTTGGTGGTGTAGCTAACGGTGAACAGAGAGTGTAAGACGAAAACTTCATTTGGATTCACCGTGCTTTCTATATGTGTATGACTCACTTATTTATAACTAGCCCTCATATGTATCAGAAAACATGTCCGAATATTTCGCTTACTTGCTTTTCAAACCTAAACATTTCAGGGAATCTAAAAAGGACATTTTAAGAAATTTCGCCTAGGCCTAGAATCTAGATCATCATCTCACCTGGTAGGTGAATATAAGGGTCGAAGATGGAATCGAGCTTCACCTGGAAACCCTCAACCACAGAGGGGCTGGCTGTCTAATCACAATTAGTCGGAACACAATAATACTGTATAAAAACACTAATATTACTGCGACAGCTCTGATAAGATCATGATGATTTGCTTTGAATGCATAACAGGGTCATAAGAGAAATTGCAGAGGTTGCCCTTTTAGATCATCGGAGTCCAGTAAATACGGTACAGTCGTCATTATAGCAGCTTGTATATCGGCTCTGGTGCCTACAAAAGCAATGTTGGCTTACAAAAAACGGTTGAGACCCAAACCAAAGCCCAGATTGGGCGTTGTCTCGCACACAGTCGCGGTGCCTAGCCCACCGATACCCCCTATCGCTCCTAAACCGCCCAGGCCGTGCAGCCCCAAGCCGCCAAGAAGATTAGGCGTGGATTCACAGACCGTGGTAGCGCCTAAACCGCCCAGTCCTCCTAGTGCACCAATCCCACCCATCCCACCAATCCCACCAAGCCCGCCCCATCCCAAGCCTCCTAGCACATTAGGAGAAGATTCGCAGACAGTAGTAGAACCGACAGCAGGGAGTCCCAAGCCTAACCCATGTCCGCATGCACCCAAACCGCTCAAACCCAAAGCCCCGAGTCCTCCAAAGCCCAGTCCACCCATCCCGTAGCCTAAACCGCCCAAGCCTAGATTAGGCACGGATTCGCAGACAGTAGCCGAACCACCCACGCCGATTCCACCGTACGGTAAGCCCAAACCGCCCAACCCGTAGCCTACACCGCCCAAGCCTAGATTAGGCACGGATTCGCAGACAGTAGCCGAACCACCTACGCCGATTCCACCGTACGGTAAGCCCAGACCGCCCACCCCGTAGCCTAAACCGCCCAAGCCTAGATTAGGCACGGATTCGCAGACAGTCGCCGAGCCGCCCAGGCCGATTCCGGCGTACGGTAAGCCTAGACCGCCCAACCCGAATCCGCTAAATCCGTAGGGGTTTAACCCGCCCAAGGCGAGGTTCGGTGCGGACTCGCAAACAGTGGTTGCTCCAAGGCTTCCTAGGCCTCCAAGACCTCCTAGGCCGTAAGGGTAGCCTCCAAGGCCAAAGCCGACATTCGGCACCGTCTCACACACCGTCGCGCCGAGACCCCCGAGGCCGCCGACGCCGAAGGGCAGGCCTCCCAGACCGCCAAGAGCCCCCAGGCCGCCGAAGCCGTACCCCTTGCCGATGTTGGGAGCGGTCTCACAGACCGTGGTCGCGCCGAATCCGGGCAGTAGGTTGCCAGCGGTCTCGCATACCGTCGGAGCGATGAGAGGGTTACAGCGGGCACTGCAGACGAGCGCTACGAAAACAGACACACGTTTTGATTTGATTTTCATTTAACATAAAATACATGCATAAATCACGCCTACGTCGCCGAAGAGGTAAGCAGAGGTTAATTAACATCCACGTTTCGCCAATTAGGTCAGGTCCCTTGTAATAGGTGGCGAGCCTTTGCTATTGCCATCTATTGGACACATAAATAGCAATATATTACTAGGCATTTTAAGCGGATTTCTAAATGAATTATAAAAGGAATGAATTAAATGGCGTATGTTATGTAGGTATATAACTAACGTCCTGTTTGGCTGAGTAGTATAAGCAGCCGTGCGGTTGCGCAAAATGCGGGTTCGATTCCCGCACTAGGACAAGAATTGTAGGTAGCAAGGTTTACTAAAGTCTATTTGATTTTAATTTTAACATTATATAAATGTTAGAAAAATTAGTACAAAGATTTTGGTGGTTAGAAAAAGAATTTCTAACTAAAATCAAATAGTTTATAAAGCAAAACCCAAGCTTAACCGAACGCACGTTATTTGTAAAAATATCTGCTTTGGAATGTTTGAAATTTATTTCTACATTGCGAGGGTACCCGTTGGCTTACAACGTGAAGTGTAAAGGTTAGAAGAATTTCGGCAAGTTAATTGGTGTCTTGGGTGGCCGAGCGGTCAGGCACCTGCCCGGATAGCAGCGGACGCGGGTTCGATTCCCGCCTCAAGATCATAATTTTTCGAAATTCTTTTTCTAACCATTAAAATCTTTGTATTAATTTTTCTAACATTTATATAATGTTAAAATTAAAATCGAATAGTAAATGAATATTAATAGATTTTCAAGCAAAAATTATATGAATAAATTTATTTCGTGATTTTTTCACTTGCCCAGAAAGATCACTATTGCTTTAGATGCCATCTTCTCTTCCACGGTCTGTGCTGAACACATTCTAAAACTCTGTATTTATACTAAAAATTTAATTAAAAAGAGACTAATTTTGTCTGTTTACTTTCACAGTTCAATAGTTTCACCACGATAGATGACCAAATCAAAATATTAGTTAAAATCAGTGTTAATTAAGAAGAATTGTTTCCCAAACTCTTGTGAATTAAATTCCTTATCTCGTAGCGTTAATATTAACACAATTGACATTCATCAATTGTGTTTCAATGTGCTATGAGCTATGACGGAGAATGCTACAGTGTTGAATGTTTATAAGTTTAAGGAAAAATTAAAAAAGACAACTAGCCTGTAAATAAATAACGTACCTACCTACCACGTGCTAGCCCCAACTCACTGCAGGTATTTTTTTATGCTAGACAGGGTAGCCCTTGGCCATCATCTCAACTGATGGTAAGTGACTATAAGGGCCGAAGATGGAATCAAGTTTCACCTGGAACCCTCGACCGCAGAGGGGCCGGCTATCTTATCTCAAATGATCGAAACAATAGTGCTGTTATTATTATGACGACAGGTTTTGAAAAGATGGTGGTAGCTAGCCAAGGGGACTTGAAAAAAGGCCTGACACCAACCGAAACGGGTACAAATTTGTACTCCCCTGGGAATCGAACTCGCATATGCATTCGCAGAGCGAAAATAACTTAGAATATGCCAGATCGCATTCACTCCAGGTATGTCGTATTCTTATTTTTATTTATTTGACAAGGAGTTGTTATTATACAAACATACTTCCGACTCCAGATAGACTGGGAACAGGGCAGGAAAAAGTCTTGGTTGGCCTAGTGGTATAGGCATCTTCCATGGATCGCAGAGGACGGGGGTTAGATTCCCGCATCAATTATGTGTGAACCACGTGAACCCACCAAACCGTACTGAGCCAGGTTAGTGCCCATTCCGTTTCCCTATATCCCCAGCAGTGTGAACATTTAAGGGCCGGTCATGATGATGATGATGGCAAGAGGGATTGTGTTGTACTCAGTATCTTCTTTTATCTCTGACCTTGTCCTACTCTAGTGTCGGCACAACATGTCTTCTTCTTCCACTCTTCTCTTTCGAACTTCAAAGGGCCGATGAAACGCCGATGATGTTATGATAACCTTCACTTAAAATCTTCAATGTTGTTTAAGTTTTAACTGATATGCTTTATTGAACAACATCACTAAACAGTTTTATAAATCTCAGTTTTTATTCTTCTATCGAGTGTTGCCTTTAGCAAACTTAAACAATGGTAACGCATTTAAATGACGTACTCCCGGGTGTTAAATTGACACTTCAGCCGTAGCGACGTTGCAAGAAGCATACTATTGACGAATTAAGGACAAAATTAATAAATCGATATGTGGAGGACAATTATACGGATTGCTTTGTTTATTGGTGGGTGTACAATTCAGTCTGTTCGGCATCGGACTTCCGATACTTTACCCATATATTTTATGATACATTTTATCGACAAAAAACCATACAAATAGGGGTCGCAAACCCTATGAATGGGAGCCATTTTAATTTAAATTTAATCCTGCATATTTTCGCGAGTTCATTGAAAGTCGTTTTTTATCATTTTATGTTACCCACATACATAAAAGTGGCTTTATTTTAAAGGTGATCAAATGAGCTGGCACTTAAAACTACAATTGTTAAGAATTTACAGAAAAAACCAAAACCCTTGACTTAGACGAAAAATTTAATAAAATTTTGTATTTTTTTTACTTATTGTAGTCTATCATTTTTTTCTTCTATTTTATTCGCAATAAACTGTGCTAAACATAAAATTACGCAACTGATTTAGAAACGATCTAACAAATAAAAGTCAAAATTTTCAAAAGAAAACCCCTATTCATAACATAATCCTATTGATTATTATTTTCTTTAAATTCTTTACAAATGTTTAAGTGCTAGCTCATTTCATCACCTTTAAAATAAAGCCACTTTCATGTGGTACCTACCATAAAATGGGTACCATAAAATGATAAAAAAACGTCTTTCAATGAACTCGCGAAAATATGAAGAATTAAATTTTAAAATGGCTCCCATTTATAGGGTTAAGGTTTGCCACCCCTATTTGAATGGTTTTTGTCAATAAAATATATTATACAATACGTGGGTAAAGTATCGGTAGTTCGATCCCAAGCACAGTGTATCAATACAGAGTTCTATAAAAAGTACCAGCAGCTTCGCAGGACTAGATAGCTAACATCACAAACAAGAACGTTTGTACCTAAGACTTTTGATAATTTGTTGGAAATTACTTTCATAGAAAAATAAATATGTATTTAATTCAATTAATTGTTAATAACTCTATATTATTAGACAGCACCATGCTTTTGTTTATGAATGTAACATAGATTTGCAAATGTCGCGACAGCACTATTTATTTCACAATATGACACTACGGTCGCCATGTTGCTTCCTGTATAACACGTCAGAGGGCCTATCCAAGTGACATTTCTATTCGAACGTATAGAATACCTACAAATGAAACCGACGTATTACTGAGAAAATAATATGTCAGGTTCATACTTTTGTTTCCTATGCGTTCGAATAGATCAGCTACTTGTCAAGAGGGGAATAAACGTATTTTGTATTTCTTTTCAGCTGCATTCCTGGTCTTAGCCCAATCGGCACCAAGCTTCGGCGTGGGCTGTTGCAATGGCAGAATGTTTCTTAGATACAACTTGCGTCCCAGAATGCCTGGGATGGTATTCGGAACAGAATTCCTAAACGGACAGCCGCTCGAAGTAGTTTAAAGAAGAAGAAAAAAGTCAGATGAATACAGCAAAAACTATCTATCTCTGTGTGTTCGTATTTTATAATAGAATTCAATGAAAGAAAGAATAAAATAAAATAAAAAATGAAAATGTTGAATACATTAAAAAAATATATATCCACGCTTTCACCAATCAGACATAAACAAAGTTTAATCGAAAAAATATTGACATTTGATTGTCACAGATCCGAAACTGTTACCATAGCCGAATGTCACTGCAAAATCAACCTTATGTCCCAGCCACAGGGCACTTTGGAACTACAACGATAAAATTTGGACGTTGTTAAGCAGAAAAGAAACAAACCGAACAAAATGACTTTGTTAATATTAACGCATATCTCTCTAATAACTATGCCGTGCGGTGACCGGTGACGGTAGAGCAGATACAATCACCATCCTTATCTCTCTCGTGGATGTAATTTCTATAATATAACAGGGAATGGGTAGTAGCGTTCATGGTGTACCATCATAGCAAATCAAATGAAATTGGATGAAGCGACTGAAGTATGCAAGGATCGTAAGAAGTGGACAGAATTTATCTGTGCCTACCACTGTGTGAAAAGAGGTGACATAATGTATGTAACACAATTATGCTACTTACTTTGGGCTGGATGAGAATCATTTATTCATTATTTTTTCTATCAAATTTTGTTTTTTTTTTGCTTAACTACATCCAATCGAGACTCCGCTAAAAAGTTGAAATAAAACAATTCAACCGATTTAGGTAACTAACTGGTGTGTAAAATCGATGTTATAACACATTCCTTTTTAATCCGGATGACATTTTGACCACCATACAGCAGCCGGTGGTCCGGTGAATTATTATATTATTTCAAATTTAAGAAATTGTGACATTTTCTCCAATCAAAAGTTTTTTAAAAGTTTAATTTCTTCAGAGATACAGAATCAAGATGGCGAAGGTTTGGGTGTACTACGCTTTGGTCATATATACAAGTGAGTTTTTTTTTCACAAATTCACCCTAGTTAGGCGTAGGCGTATGCTCGTGTATAAAGCTACTATATTTTACCCGCGGCTTGTGATACATATATCTGAAAATGACTGCCAATATCATACTTTATGTTCATAAGCCCATAATGGATCTTTCCAGAACTTGCCTTCTCCACATGTCAGCATAATATGGGATTCTGTTCGCTGCCGTGTGTCCTCACACAGCCCTGCGAACCCCCCTGTAATCATCTAGGCTGGTCGCAGCCCTGTGATGTTCATTGTGAAGGTAAATTTTTCTCTCACATACGTCTTTTTCTCATACATACATAAATACATACATACTTCCTTTCACTAACTCTTATCTCTCATAGGCTTCGTCTCTCTCATCTCTCGTTTCTGTCACATACTTAGTTCCTCTGACATACAAGTATTGAAATGGATAAGGGGAAGTAATGAACTAGGCTGATTAGCTGTGATTACGGCTGCTACATTTTACAGAAGCCATTTACATAGAATCAATAACATAGAATAAAATCTGTAATCACAGATACGATAATAGAGACAGTAGAACATAAACGTCTTTTTCTCGAAATTGTTTACATTGAATTGATTAGTCCCGCATTGGGTGCCAGTACAATAATGGTGCCCAAAGTGGGACTGATTATGGTGAAACGAGAATACTATAACTCAAGAGCAAGACGTGACTATAACTTATTTTCGAGCATCAATTTCAGAAATACTGTTTTCCTGTGATGGTGGAATTTGGTTAACGGTAGAGAAAGGTGTATTAATGGGACTTAAAATAATTGGCGAAAGGTGGGTTTCGCCAACTATTTTAAGTCCCATGTAACAAGTGGCGAGCCGATTGCCATTTATCGGGCTAGTAACTCATTGTTGACTCATCCGGTGATAAGATAAGAACTCTGCAGCTCCTTCCTCATCACCGTTTTAACCCTTAGTCGACTAGTACGACATCCACAGAAGGGATTTGGGGTGGTAGCAATCGTATTCTGCTCTCTCATCTCATCACCACATGGCAAAATGGTTGCTCTTCTTGATGAGATTTACTTGGTAATTTGTGTTTTATAGCTTTCCCATGTGCTGGATGATATGAGTCAAAATGAGTGGATCAAAGACGTCTGATCGATATAAATGGAAGAGAAACTGCATTTCGCCGACCAATGATAACAGTGCAGAAAGATGATGAGTCTGTTTTTTCTAGATCCTCCGACTCCACCCTCATGCCAGCCTCCGTGTCAGCCTGCAGCACCAGAAAATCCAGCCCCAACGTCTCGCTGCTGCTGGAGCATGCTGGGCACTCGGTTAAATATTCCAGATTCCGTTTTGAGTGGCCAGATATCGCTGTGATGACTAAAATGTTTTTGATGCATGTTAACACAACCAATTGTTAAACATTTTTACTAATGGTTAAATAATAGACTCATATTTAACCATTAGTAACAATTTCAGTTCCTAATGTTACTAATGGTTTAATTTAGTTTCACTACATTGGCATGCCCACCAAACATGCCCGCTCGGACCTCGTTTGTATAGGCCACACCGACTGTGACGGTCCTACACCAGAAAAACATCGTACAGACTTAATAGAAGCGAGGTCTGGCGGGAATGTCTCATGTGCCCGTAGCCAAGTGGCAGTCGTTTCATAACGATAACGTGTCGAAGTTCGTCACGATCATATTACTTTGGTATCTACAGCGTCTTAGCTTGCGCTACCAACATAACTAGGAACTTACGAAGACGATTTTGGTCACGTGATTTCACGACGACTTACGTCAAATCCCATACATTTTGCTTTATCGAACTTCGTTATCTTTGTCGGTATGTTACTTTGTCTATGCCCCTAGGGTTGTCCGCGAGCATGTCCGTGTAGTGAATCCCCCGCTTTAGTTTATGCAATCTCACGTGTAGCGTTTCAACAGAACCGAGTCCAGGACCGTTATAAAACAGCTTTTTCTAAAATCGCCTATCCCTTAAATGCTTCAGCCCCTGCAAAAACTCCAGTATTACTTTCCGTAATGTTAGAAGAGAGTAAACGCGGAGTCGAATAAGAATCTCAGGATTCCGTACCTATCATTCATATAAAATGATAAATGAAGCCTATTTAACCCCAAAAAGTTACACAAAGTTGATTAACATTCACGTTTTTCATATTATGTCAGGTCCTATGTAATTGGGGAGAGCCTGTAACCGTATAAAGGGCACGCAAATCATAGTATATTACGTCGTATATAGAGGAACCCTGCTGCCTATTATTACAACGTCTTGATTGGCCGAGTGGTATAGGCATCTGCCCGGAATGCAGAGGACGCGGGTTCGATTCCCACAATAAGGCTATTATTTTACGAACTTTTTCCAACCACGATTTGCCGTGTGATAATTATTCTAACATTTATAATTATAATGTTCAAATAAAATAAGAATTCCCCAAGAATTTTTCTTAGAACACAGAATTCTGGTCACACGGACGGAACCCTAATCAGGGTAGGTACCAGCCAAATTCTTTCCCAATAAACATTCTTTGCGACCCTTCACCAAAATCCAACAGAATCAATTATTGCTTAAGTTTCCACTGTCTGTTGCAAAACAACTTCCGAACGGTCGGTCCTTTTGGAGAAGCGACTTTAAAACAATTAATTTATTTAACTAGCTGAGCCCGCGACTTCGCTCGCGTGGACTTCGGGAAATAGCAACATGTCGTACGTAGGTGGGTGATTACCAAGAAATGCTTATAGAGTCAATCCTAAAAGATAGTCTTATGCTATCGCGACATTTTCTTTGAACTTTTAAAGGAGAATTATAATTCCGAAATAAGTATATGATTTTTGCGTAACTTCAACTCTACACATACCTTATAACATCTGCAGTTGGTTGACAGCTGTCTGAAACAAAACGATTATTAATTAAACCATTTCAACCCCACTTGATTCAAGTACTACTACTAAGTACTAATAGAGCTGTAAAAGAATGTCAGTTCAGTTAAAAGAACAGATTTACAAGTCTGTTATAAGACCTGTCGTCATGCCGAAGGTTGAGCTGTGAAAAAGACAGACGAATGAAAACAATTGCATGCGACAGAGAGAGGATGTTGAGATCGATGGGCGGAGTGACAAAATAGGATAAATAATTTAATTTTATGCTTCATGTCAAACGAGACAAGGCTCAGAATCGATTGGAGTTGTATGAGAGAAGTTACCAACTACCGAATTTCTACTTCAATGCTACTTAGGAAAACTTTTAAAAGAATCCCCAGTCAATATTTAATGAGTGACGCCCTAAGACCCGCGACCCGTCCATTATAAATGACATGGCGAAAGCTTTAGGTGGACAAAGAATAAATTATGGGTCCTTATGAGTTGTCACTTTATTCATACCGTATTATATTGTCTAACATTTATTTGTTGGGTTTACTCTCTATTACATGGTACCTAACACAAGTAATTGTCGACAAGGTGACACATTATATAAATTCTGTTTTAATTTATAAAGCACAGTAAACAAAAATGTGGTTTATTCACAATAAGATATCATTCCATACACTCATGAACCAAAGTAATACGATACGCATTGGAAACGTGTGTGTCAAAGTCAAAATGTTTTCAATATTTAACGTCATAACATAAGTTCGTTCGTTCATTCGTTCGGAAACTTCCTTTCGTAAACGCTTTGTTCTGAGAAAAACGGGCAAAGAACTCAGCAAATCTTGTTCCTCCCTTTACATGAAATTATGGATGGGTGACCATTGGACGGTTGACCAAAAATTTATTATATCGAGATCCTCCGTGCTTCGGAAGGCACGTTAAGCCTTTGGTCCCGGCTGCATCTGCAGTCGTTAATGAGTAAACCCAGCGTGGTAGTAATGGCCCACTCTCCCTATATTCTTCCATTCATTGGGAAGGCCTGTGCCCCGGCAGGACGTTAAAGGGCTGGTGATGATGATGATGATAATGTATGTATCTAAAATTAAAAATTAAATAAATACACACTTTAGATAAAGCGAGATCCGAATCATTACACAGATAACAATCCAATGTTAGTGATTACAATATTAATCCTGGTAATCCCTCTTTCTAATTCTCCGTCTAATCCTTTTTGTTTCTTAATTAGCCAAGGAAATTAACAATTAAGATTCTAAAAGGGCTTTGGGACAATAAATCTTTGATACGAACAACGGTAGGGCAGGTGTAGGGGACGACTTTGAAATATAACTTTCAAAAATTAGCAAAAAGTTTTCTCCGTGATTTTATTTTTAATGTTTTAGTCACAAAACAATAAAAGGGACCTCTTTTATTTAAGTGGTCATTAATTAACTAACTGCCGCACTTAAAGACGTCATTTATCGTTAATGACTACTTAAAAAAAATGACAATTCTAAACTAATCACTATTCTTGCTGAGTCTATCTAATATATATGGTCTAGATTTAAATTATTTTTTTAACATTAAGTACTCATTAAAGTTAATTGACTTACTGCCAATATTCATTAGCGTTATTTGACGTCTCTGAGTGCGACAGTTAGACGACGTGACGTTAGTATGGGTAGTGTTCAGGGTGTGCGTTATTTGAGTTACGAGTTTCATAGATCAAGTACAGCTACAACAAACATTGTTATCCCAGGCTTATATCGTACAAAAACTGAATTCATTCACCCAACCTCATACGTCTAGGGCCGAAATATTAAGTTGCCTTTTGACATTTATCACTATAATACAAATCCTCCTAAATAGCATTTGTACTGTCGCCTGCACATTATGCTTGTCTTCAAATGCTTTGTTAATTTAATATAGTAGTACCGACCAACCAGTCAAAACTAAATAATTATTATGTTGTAATGAATTTAGTTATTGCTAATCGGAAAGCACACATAAATAGATTAAATCTCGCCTATGTTGGGTAGGCAGAGGTAAAATAACACCTCCGTCTCGCCAATGATATTAGGTCCTAGGTAATAGGAGGTGGGCCTATTGCCATCTATCGGGCACTTAAATCGCAGTACTATAAAAGGAACGCTGCTTCCCATTACTCGTCGCTGTCTTTAACCTTAGTCGCCTTGTAAGACACCCGCAGGAAAGAAGGGGGCGGTGACAATTGTATTCTGCTCTGCCGACACCAGACAGCACGGAAATTTCGGCAAGTTAATTTAAAGTTTTGGTTGGTCAAGTGGTATAGACATCTGCCTGGATTGCGGAGGACCAGGGTTCGATTCCCGCATCAGGAGATAATAATATGCTATGACGTTGAAACCGGAAAAACTTGGGCCATGCCGAAAATTACCAAAAGATTTCGATTTGGCGTTTAATTAAATACCTACTTACCTACATAAGCATGCAATTATTATTTTTTTACAATACATGTAATAATTACATAAATGCACACAGAAAACGCAAACGAAAATAATTAACGCACAATCAACCAACTTTTTAATTTAGTTTTATTTTATTTCGAAACATGTCAGAACGAAACTCGGTCCTTGGGGAAATTTCGAAAAATGTTTTTTTTTTAAAGGACTAGACAAAGGGAAAGGCCGCATACGGACTGATTAAAAACCCTTCAAAATTTATTCACCTTCTAACCTACTAGCAAACTATATTGACACCCGAAGATGTAGGCAGATGTGTGTATAACCACCCAAAGACTAACTGTATTAGGTGACACTCCTATTGCCATCTACTTAGCAGGTACGTATAATATAATAAATTGTCAATAACATTGCTAGATGGTATGACAGCAACTTTACCAAATGGTAAACTAAATATAGAATACAAATAAAAAACGACCATTAAATCCTTTTCTCGGTTGCCAACGTGCCTATTTTCACGTCACGATATCTCGTTAGCATGGACGAGAAAAAATAATTTTAAACCCCAACTGTATAATTACTAACAGAAAAACCTCCAGTATTCACTTGCAAAAGTGAACCTTGCATTTTAAATTAATGATACCAAGCCAATTGTACAGCAATAGCACTTCAAACTACCCAAAACTGTCAAATTGCTTCAGTCGATTGTCAACTATAAGTTGTTGGTAGTAAAGTACAAAGTCCATTGAGAAATATTCGTTCGTGTTGGTCACATGGTGTTATCGGAACAATCTTGCATGCAAAGGGGCAACATAGTGTAATGCCGGGTATTGAACGTGGTATGTTGGAGTGCAATTGAAAATGGAACGTTTAAATAGTGGCATTTGACGTCGTATTAAAAATAGCCAATAAACAGTTCACAGATTATAAAAATGGATTGTCGGCAGCTGTTGCTTTTTAAACTTTGTAGTGAACTCCGACGGCGTGTGTGCTAGCTTTTTCTAACAATGTAGAGAGTAAATATTCGTTTAGAATTTAGATTGATTAAAAAATGTAAATAAATGTTATCTAACCTTCAGTGTGTTTCGTTATTTTGTGTTTCACAATTAAAACGAATTTATTAATCATTCTTCTTCGGCCTGCCCTGTTCCCAGTCTATCTGGGGTGGGCGCAGGATGTTTCCTCTTCAAAGTCAAAGTCACAAACACAGTTTCATAAAAAAAAATTCAGCCACACGCCCACAGCGCTAAGATTTTTCTGTAAATCTAAAGATCTTTAGTAATGAACCGTAGCCAAATCGATCCTAGCCCAGACAGACCCCTTAGGCAGAACTTTGGAACTCCCTACAGCCCTAAGAACGATAACGCGTGACCATTATCGCTCCCAAAACGGTACTTGGGTCCGATGAGCGTTCATCTGAATCGCCGCGTCGAACAAAGAGGTATCATCTGTGGTCCTAATGTAACCTGTGCCCGTTAGGTACGATGGTTCTGTCTTGACTTTTTTGTCTGTTTGTTTATCCCCAGAGGTAGGCAGAGGTGAATAAACACCCACGTTTCACTAATTATGTTAAGTTCCATGTAATAGGTGCGATTCTATTGCTATTTATTGGGCACCTTATTCGCAGTATATTGCTAGGTGTAGAAACTGTCCATTACTCATCGCTGTTATCAACTCTTACTGCCGCACTCAGAGACGTCAAATAAAGTTAATGAGTACTTAACGTCAAAAAATGACAATTCAAAACTAGTCGCTATACTTGCCGGGTCTATGGTCTAGATTTGAATGAAAATTTTTGACATTAAATACTCATTAAAGTTAATGGACGTCTCTGAGTGCGGCAGTTAGTTGCCTTGTCTGACACCCACGGGAGATTGGGAGTGGTGACAATTGTATTTTGCTCTGCCGTCACCACACGGCCATTTTTTTTATAGTAACATCAAATTAAACTAATTAATACTCGCTCTATGGCTCGCTTTAATATTTAAACTCCTTGTGGCGAAGTTTGAATAGCAAATTGAAGATGGAATATTGAGATAACGCACTATATTACTCTATAAAAAGGGCCGAGTAATTAACTCAGAAATAATTAGCTTTCTGTCACATTATAGGTGATGTGAGCACCATTGGTGATGTTATCAAAAAGTTTCATTCCATTTGGCCGTGTGTTGACGGCAGAGCAGAATAGAATTTGTCACCACCCCCATCTCTCCCGTGGGTGTCGTACAAGGCGACTACGGCTTGACTTCACGAACAAGTTAACAGTCGATTATTATATAGCCGGTTCTTTTTGACATTTACCAGTATGGAGAAATGTCAAAAATAGATGGTTAACTTTTAATCGCCTGATTTACGTGTTGGTGAACTCGGGCCTAACTGCCGCAGTAACGGCCGGTTTTTTTATGCATATTTATAGTTAACTCAACCAATTGTTAAAAATTGTCGTTAATTAGTACTTAATGTCAAAAAATTTAAATACAAAATTAGTCGTTATTCTTGCCGGTTCTATGGTCTAGACTTAAAAGACATTTATTGACATTAAACATCCATTAAAATTGATTGACGTCTCTGATTGCGGAAGTTAGTTACAGTGCGTCCACAGTTATTTTACCTCTGACGTTTCCATGTACGTTTTATGTGAGAGAAGGATGAAGGGTTGATTGGTAGTGCGCGGCATGTTTCGGTTTATGTGATTGGCGAGTTGTGGGATTGTATTTGATGCATAATTTACAATGTACCTGCAATGTCATAACTCGTTGACAATGGTGGGTTTCTCTACAGCCTACTTGCGTGCCGTTCTGCTAGCGGAGCGTTGGGCCCTGATGCGTTTAGTACCATCTTGGTATTGAACGCGGCAGGGTCGGCGCTTCGTTGCGGACCGGGGCGTGGGATGGTTTGGGAGACCTATCATTACAGACTGAAGCATGCTGCGCACTCCACTGTTTTTTTTCCACTATTTTTTTTTCTTGGACACACGGGTTTTCGGTATCTAGCGTCTTGACGATTCATAAGTGTATTGTAATCATACCAGATATGAATAAATTAATTTTGACTTTGACTTTGGATACTAGTACGACATTTCCTTAGGTTAGAGCAGGATAATGACAAGTGGCAGAGGTAAAATAACTATGGACGCACTGTAGACGTGGAAGCAAACGGAGACGGGCGAATAAAAAGAATGACATTTATTTGACATTAGGTGGGGGTGATCACTAAATGCCAATCGCATGTCGATAAATCGATGGATGGCAAAGGTCATTGAGGGAGTCCCCATCAGATTGTTAGTGATGTGACGTTCCAATATTTATGCCCACAGAGCCTAACCAAGTGGCTTGTCTATTCGAACGCATAGAAAACAAAAGTATGAAACTGACGAACCTATTGATTTTCTCTGTAATACCACTAACACGTGAGTTTCATACATTTTGTATTCTATGCGTTCTATACATTGGCCTCTTGGCTAGGGAGCAGTAAGGTTATCATAACCGTTACCGTAAGAAAGAGTTGAAAAAAAGTATTACAAAGAGCCAAAAGAGGATAAGGTACCAAATTTTCGAAATATATTTACTCGTACATATTATTATTATGATCCATGCTGGTGTCTATACAGCTCGGCCACCCAGGACGTTGTACCTACCGAATGGTATGTACGAGCCTATTGCCATTCACCAAGAACTCTAATCGCAGTAATTTGCTAGATGGTGCACCGGGAACGCTGCTGTCCATTTCTCGGTGTCTTATAACTCTTACTGCCACCACCCATAGAGGAGACAATAAACTAAACAATTAATTCGTCACTTAATAACGATTTAATGAGTACTTAATGTCAAAAATTACAATTCAAAATTAGTCGCTATTCTTTTATTCTAATCCAACAAAAATCGACTATTACTTTATGGTGACACACAGTTAAACCCTTAACAGCTATCTGTGGTTCCACGCGCAAACGCCTTCGCAGATGTCACGTTGCGAATGATAAATCCCATATCCATCATCCGGGCCGATATCGTCCGTCTTGCTTTCGGACTGATAGCCATCTCGTACGACGAAAGGATTTGAGATCGAACGGCTAATACGAGATGGGTGACTTGCTAAGTGTGAATAACGTTGAAATATTATTGTTAAGGCTTGGAGAAAGCGAGCGCAGTAAAACATATACATAATACATACATAAATCACGCCTATATCCCCGAAGGGGTAGGCAGAGGTGAACTAGCACCCACGTTTCGCCGATAATGTTAGGTCCCATGTAATAGGTGGCGAGCCTATTGCCATTTATCGGGCACAAAAGTCTTAGTACATTACTAGGTGGTATAAGAGTTCTCATCACCGATTTATCCTTAGTCACCCTGTCCGACACCTACGGGAAAAATGGATATAATGCCTATGTCGTCGCCAAATCGTAGACTTGATCTCTTCATGATGTGGCCGACCATTTCATGAAATGGCCAACGAAAACTGACCATATCATGATAATGGTCTGGCCAGATCAATGAATAAACAACGTTTAACGATATGAACAGCTCAACGCATGGATATTTCATGATAGGGCCAAACATTTTTAATCATATCATAAAATAGTTACATTAACCACCGTTAGAGGCCCTAATTTGGTTTTTTTTTTGTGATGCATTATGGCGCCGGAGAATTATCCTAACAAACAAACTATTAGTAATGTTGTAATGGAAGATAAAAGTACAGTCAAATGTCGTTACGACACCAAATCACTGGAATTTTACGTTTCAAGTCACTCAAAGAACGAGCAACGTAAAAATACTAAACATTAACTACATTAATGATGTGGCCAAATGTGGATGGACATATCATCAAACGTTGATGTTTCAACGATATGGTCAGTTTTGGCTGGCCACTTCATGAAATGCAACCATTTCATGAAATGGTCGGCCATATCATGAAGTGATCAATTCTACGATTAGGCCACGACACCTACATTTTCTTTTGAATACATGTCTCGAGCGATAACGTTTTCACTCCGCTAAAACTGCACAAAAAGAGATTTTTTTTTTCAATTGAAATTTTTGTAATATAATCAGTACATCCTAATCTAAATCTGTACGTTTTTCTTTTAAATTAATTAATTTTAGTTAAATTAAAAAACAATATATTACTCGAGTAACATTTTATGTCCAAGATATTTAGGCAAATAACTTTTTCACTTCTCATGCTCTGAAAGTGCTTATTTGTGCAGCATATAGGCTGCACAAAATCGAATTTTGTGCTCTAGAGCATTAACGTATCTACTCATAAATGTGTCGATAATAAGGCAAAGAAAATGAGCCATGCATCTAAACACAATAAGAAATTCAGAGATAGAATTTGTTATTTTTTAATATTTACTTAAATTTATTTGCCTAATGTGTTTTTTAAGACATAAAAGATATTACAATTTTAATTCAAGCAGGTACGGTAGGTTATTAAATTAATTTAAGAAAATTATTATTTCAAAATTAATTTAATACTTGGCTGTATATGTCTGCAGCCCAAGCCTAATATCAATGGGAAAAACAATTTCCGTCAGTATTCAAAACTGTACTAATTTTAGTTTGAATTTTAAGAAATGTTATGAGAAATTCTGATTTATTTCCTCGCAATCGAAGTGAAAAGCAGAGTTTCTACCTCGTCCACAAAACCATTTTTATCCTCGACATTACTATCAGCCCTCGCCTACGGCTCGGGCCGCTAAAAGTCTCGGACAAAAATGATTCGTTTTGTGCACTTGATGGAAAATCTACTATTTCATCCCACCATCTCGGAAAAAGCGTTTTTGCTCTTCGATATCTGAGTGCAAAAGCCGTTTTTATCCTCTAGAGGTTAAAGTAAATTTGAATTTAGAACATCGTGTGCAATGAGTTTGTGAATTCAAAACATCATTATACCTATTTATTTCTACCTCCATGGTGCCGAAATTGTCATGCAACCTATTTTAATTTGTTAAAAACTCAGACTCGGAACCTTCTTGGTGGACTTTTTATGTAATTTGCTTTGCGCGCGCCATTTTCTTTTCACGTCATAAATTTGTTAAAACTTAGTAGTTCCGTGACGGTCAATCAGCTTGGCGTCAATCTTGCTTTAAACATTTTGATCGTCTACAATGCTTGCTTGATGCTTGAGTCAAGCATTTAAAAGCTTTTTAGGTTTGTTTGATTTGTTTACGCTAGCAACGGAACAAAAACATACAGAAAATCAACGTGCTTGACTCAAGCTGATTGACAGTCTCGGAACTCCATTAGGGACGGTAATTTTTATTAGGTACTTACAGGCGTGTCTGGATAAATTTTGCGGGTGTGGCTGGGTGGATGGGTGGGTGTAGGAGGTGTGTCTGGGTGAATGGGTGTTTTGTGGGTGTGTCTGGGTGATTCGATATTTTGTGGATGTTTCTGGGTGAATAGGTGTTTATGGGTGAATGGGTGTTTTGTGGGTGTTTCTGGGTGAATGGGTGTTTTGTTGGTGTTTCTGGGTAAATGGGTGTTTCTGGGTAAATGGGTGTTTTGTGGGTTTTCTGGGTGAATGGGTGTTTTGTGGGTTTTTCTGGGTGAATGGGTGTTTTGTGGGTTTTCTGGGTGAATGGGTGTTTTGTGGGTTTTTCTGGGTGAATGGGTGTTTTGTGGGTGTTTCTGGGTGAATGGGTGTTTTTTGGGTGTGTCTGAGTGGATGGGTGTGTATTGCGGGAGTGAATGTTGTGGGTGTTTCTGGGTGGGTGTTGAGAGTGTGTTTGGGTTGGTGGGAGGGTGTTGTGGAAGTTTCTGGGTGAAAACAGAAACTGTTGTGATTGTATTTTTTTTTTGTATTTTGCAATTTCCTCGTTGGGGGGGATGAAAAGTTACGTGTTGCACTCGAGTGCAAAGATTTTTCACCTTGTGCTCTTTTGATTCCCTCGCTATCGTTCAGGATTCTAATTTTTGAATCACTCGCTACGCTCGTGATTCAATTTTAGAATCCTTCGCTAGCTCGGTCATCAAAATTGAGCACGCGGTTAAAAAACAACTTTGCACTCACGTACAACAAATAACTATTATTGTAAGCAATATGTCATAAAAATAAAATTTTACAAAGCTTGTTTTAAATTGTATCTACAACATATTCCAAAATTATTAAAATTTGACTATGTTTACGGTGTGCAAAATGTTATCGATTTTTGCTACGATTCTGCTACGCGAAGCTCCGCGCTACGATTACCGTAGCACGCCTGACTATCGCATTTAGGAAACTTTTGAGGTGGCATTATATTTAATTTCAAAATAGCATCGTTTTTCCAAAACGGATAATCTCAGCTTTCCTCAAAACAATTATTGTGATAGATGTGAGAGAACACGTTGGCATCAATGATACGAAGGCTCCTCCTTACAAATAATAAAATAACCGTTTATTCATGAGGTAATTGATTACAATACACTCATTAATCGTCAATGAAATACGTTAAACATTTGACGAAGTTAAAAGACGTTTAACAAAGTCAAAAGCTTAAAAATAAAAAGTTTAAAAATATTTAACGTGATAAGCTACGCCTTCGTAAACTACTAGGAAGTTTTATTTCTCTCTTTACATTAAATTTTTAGTTACTGTAAGATGTCATTCTTTCAATATTTATTGACATGTTTAATTCAGTGTGTAGTTTAGCTAAGATCATAGAAGAAACAAAAAACAATCGTTTATGTATACTATTTTAGATGACAAGCATTGTTCACATTATAATATTATTACAATTACAAAGGAAGATATATTTCTTAACTTCTGTCCCGATACGGGAATCAAACCTGCGTTATTAGAAAATGTGTTACAATCATTTTAGAGAAAAAATGGGTTAGATTTTTTTTCTATTTAAGAGTAATTTTTTTAATTAAGTACGTCTATTGAAGATAAATGTTGACTATATGTGACTTTAATCAGTAAATCGTGATAGGTAAGTTAAAAAGTATCTAATCGATAGGGAGGTTATACAAATAATACTGTGTGGTGAGGACAGAGAAGAATATAACCACCCCTACCTCTCGTGCGTATGGAGAATAAGAGTTAAAATAAATCGACGAATGGACAGCAGCGATCCTAGTGCATCATCTCGCAAATTTCTACGTTTAAAGTTACCAGTAAATGGCATTAGGCCCGCCCCGTATTACAGGAGTCCTGAAATAAGTTGGCGATACGTGGGTGTCATAGGTTCGGAAAATTTTCAATTAATACTACTAGGTACCTATTACCTAATTACAAAAACTCTATATCCGATTTATTAGCGAATGGTATTTTTTTAAATCACATATTTGTTACTTTAAGACTGACATAACAATGTACATACCGAATAAAGAAAATTGAAACTTTATGAGAAACTCTACCAATTCAAGATTCCACAAGTCAATATGATACGTGTATCTGTACTTACTATGTACTATGGGATCATCACTCAGTCCAAAACACGTAATTATTTACCCATAAAAATAGAAAAAAACGACTGAAATTACATAAAACACTTACCACAGACGGTTCCAAAAGCGATTTGAGGCACCGAACACCGGAAATTCACTTGAAAATCACACGAAAACCCACACAACATCCACCATTTTGTCACTTGGACGAAATTCCCTCGATGCCTTTCCCAGGGCGACTTTCGCGTCAAACTTAACGTGAATTGTCTTTGAAACCAAACTATTTATTAAATCCACTTATTGACTACACAATTTAAAAGCTTGGAAAGTTTTTAAGACAATATTTCGACGTATTCAAGGTAAACTCAGCGTGTACCTCGGGTTTGCCCGGTCGGACTAAATGTTGGTTTCGATCCGACGAAGCTAGAGGGAGACGCAATGCTGCGGGAAAGAGAAGGCGCACCCTCGAAGCCTTAATTCGTTCAGGAGTATTTTGTAGCTGTAATTATTACAGCGGCACCTACATTTTTATCGTGTTTACCTTTACCTACGTGTTCAATTGGTCAACCAACGTTTACCAATAAGTTTGCATCGATACTACACTAGCATGATCACCGAAACAGATATGATGTAGCCATTTCTCGCTTCGGATTGTAAAAAATCATTGGATTTTTGACAGTTCAAAGCGATAAATGACTATAATGAATGATATAGTCATATATAGGCTTTATTTATCTATTAGCCATCGTGTTTCGGTAGTCATACTAGCCGGGCAGGTATTATAAAGAGAGAAAACAGGGTAATCAAAATTAAAATGTTTAATTACCTACCTATTGTTTCCTGTGCCGTGTAATGAAGGCAGAGCAGAATACAATTGTCACCACCCCCATCTCTTCCGCGAGTGTCGTACGAGGTAAGAGAAGAACAATGCAAGGATCGTAGCAAGTGGAAAGAGTTGGCTTACAACGTGAAGTGTAAAGTTTTTCGGCAAGTTAATTAGTGTCTTGGTTGGCCGAGCGGTCAGACACCTGCCCGGATAGCAGCGGATGCGGGTTCGATTTCCGCATCACGACCATAATTTTTCGAAATATTTCTAACCACCAAAATCTTTGTAATAAGTTATGTGATATCTGCCTGTTCCTGTGGGAGAAAGGCGTGACATATGTATATGTATGTATGTTGATGAATCAAAGATTATGTTGGCGATCGGTCCATGGACCACTACATTTCGTCGACAGTTACAAAATCCTAGATTATGATAGTTTCCGGCAAGTTATATTGGACAAGCCGGGCCGGCTTGGTCGATTGGTCAGGTCGCTGGCTATGGAACAAAACTCCAAAAGGTCCCGGGTTGAAATCCTGGTAGGGGCATATGTCTGTCAGTGATGAACACATTTGTTCTTGAGTGAAAATAGGTATAATTATTATATTATTAAAATAGTATCTATAGTACAAGTGCTTATGCTAGATGATAGGTGTGAGTGTATGCAAAGTACATATGACATAATATGTATTAATTTACTATTATATTATCTATTACTTGATTCGATAGCCGTGTGGTGACGGCACAGTAGAATACAATTGTCACCTCCCCAAATCTCTCCCGAGGGTGTCGTGAAAGGCGACTATGGATAAATCAGTGATGAGGAATGGGCAGCAGCGTTCCTCTAATACCACCTAGCAATGTACTGCAACTTTTGTGCCCGATAAATGGCAATAGGCTCGCCACCTATTAAATGGAACCTGCCATAGTTGGCGAAACGCGGGTGCTAGTTCACCTCTGCCTACCCCTTCGGGGATATAGGAGTGATTTATGTATGTATTACTTGATTGTACTAGTAACTAGATAGATTCAGAATAAATGAACGTTTATAAAGCTAATGGACTACGTACGTTGAGAAACCGATGACATAAGAGAGAGATCGGGATCAGTTCATACATCTCAACTCAAGGTATTGGCTTAGTTAGGTTTTACAGTCGTCCGTCTGCCTGACACCAACCCTCTTTGGGTATGCTGTCATGTCATTGGTGATTTGCTCTCCACCATTCGGGTGCTCCAAGATGCTTATTGATATACACCCGAACTTCCCCTACTCGACTTTTACGACATTTCCAGGTATACGAGTCAGGGTTTGCACATTCTAAGTTATATTTTCAATCCCGAGGTTTTTATTTTAGCCAAATTTTATTTTATTGCTTAGGAATTTTAATAAATGTAATGTAAAATAACTGCCAATGTCACGTTCCCTTACATCATCTAACATCCATCAATGACCTGCGGCAATAAGGAGACGACGGTATTACCGTAACCACGCTTCATGTCTAGGAGGACGCATGCTAGAGTTAATACTTTGGAGGGTTTTATAAAATACTAACTGAATATCACCTAGCGGTATAAAAATAGCCTACCACCTATATTATCAGTAGGCCTATTCCCTAACTTTTTTTGACAGTTGAAAGTGATGATCACCGAACTTTTTACTTATCCATTACTACTTTTCTATAATGCTATTGTGACACTTGTCCTGTGATAACAGCAATGTATCAGTAAATAGTTCGGTGATCATCACTTTCAACTGTCAAAAAAAGTTAGGGAATAGGCCTACTGATCTACCAAACATACACAAAAAAAATTATAACAATTGTTCAAGCCGTTTCGGAGGAGTTTTTTAACAAACACTGTGGCACGAGATTTTTTTGTATTAGATTTACAAATATTGAATGACACGGGCCGTCTCAGTCAGTTGAATATGACAAGGTTTCAACCGCCTCCGTGGTCAAGTGGTTCGCCCAGGTTCAACCCCCAGGGGAGTACAAAATTGTATTCGGTTTCGTTGGTGGTAGGACTTTTTTCAAGTCCGCCTAGCTAGCTATCAAAGATTAGTTTGTTACTACTACTTTGTAATAAGATAGCTGCCGCTCTGCAGTTTTCCAGGTGCAGCTCGTATTACATACATCAATCACGCCTATTCTTTTTATCCCCGAAGGGATAGAGTATGAGGAAAGGTGAATTAACACGCACGCCTGAGACACACGCGGGTGCCTTACATTTCTTTTGCCTACTCTAAAACAAGTTTAGAAAAAAAGAAAAGACACCAAAAAATATCTTAAAGTATCTACTTACTGGGCTGTACTACATAAATCGATATGGCCGCGACGCCCGTCCCGAAGATCCTCGAACAAAGTCGAGTACTGGTACCGCCATATTTATGAGAGCATTCCTAGTGTGTTTTCGATAGAATACTGCCGTGTGGTGACGGCAGAGTACAATAAATTGTCACCACCCCCAATCTCCGCCGCGGATGTCGTACAAAGCGACTAAGGGTTAGAAAGCGATTGGTAACGTGCTACAGCGTTCCTCTCATGAGTACTGTATGCGATTTACTTACGTGCCCGATAGATGGCAATACGTTCTCTTCTCCTATTACATGGATGTTGATTCATATATCTTTATTGCAAGTCACTACATTAGGTTTTAACATAAGATTTATAGTTGTCACTTACACGTACCTATACTTATAGTTATAAGTATAGGTACATGTAAGTGACAACCTGTAAAGGCGTAGCAATTAATTTATAACATAATGATATTATGCTGGGGTTGGGAGACTTACCGCAGTCGTTCCTTCAGCACTCCTGGCTCCTAGGGCTAGGCACAGAACAAGGTAGAATAGAAGACCGAGCTCGTCGCGCACTATTCCAGCAAAGATATCGCACATGAAGTCCACAGGTTGCTGATACACGATATAACCAGTCGGAAGTTAACTCGAGATGATTAGCGATTTTTCTCGGTGCGTATGCGTCGGTAGTAATACCCGAACTGAGGTGGCGCCGTTGGCGCGCACAACCCACAGGTGATGGAAGCTTCCAGAAAACGTAGGGAAAAATCTCCCTACCCAACAAACATCAATCTGTGATATTCTTAATCCACCAATTGTGTTGCCATAAGCGAAAATTAAATATAGCAATTTAAAAACAGAAAATAATTTATAATTTAAAATTAAGTTAACCTGTTCCAGTACGGAACATGCCGCTCACCTTAAAGGAACGTGGTTGCCTTTAACAGCAAACAACATTGTAATGAAAATAAAAAATTACAAAAAAAAGCTTAGTACTAGGATAGATACGTAACGATTTGATATTCTATTCGAAGGGAAGCGGGCACACCTTAACAACGGGCCGCTTGAACGTTGTGTTCCCTATCTTCAATGTTACTACGCGAGTAATGTTATCAGTGCCGGGATGCAAAGCAATGACGCGCGCAAGTTTCCATTGCAGGGGGGGAAGGTTGTCGTCACTGACCACCACAACATTACCCTCACGAATGGGAGAACCACGATTTTGCACCCACTTTTGACTCTGTTGTATCTCATGGAGGTACTCTTTACTCCACCTCTTCCAAAAATGTTGAACCGATTGTTGTACCCAACGCCACCGCGTAAGTCTATTGGTGTTCTCGTCAACCAAGGAGACATCAGGCAATGCAGTTAACGGTTCTCCTATCAAAAAATGAGATGGAGTTAAAGGTAAGGGATCCGAAGAAGATGTACTTATAGCACAGAGCGGGCGAGAGTTCAACACGGCCTCTATTTGACATAGAAGGGTGTGCATCTCGTCGTAGGTTTGAGTGCGAGTGCCAATAACGCGATGTAAATGGTGCTTAAAACTTTTGACACCTGCCTCGAATAACCCACCGAAATGACTCGCATATGGAGGTTGAAAATGCCACTGCAAACCCTGTCGAAGTGTTTGTTGATTAAGCTCACACTGCACAGCGTCATTGCGTAGAAATGTGTACAACTCGGTAAGATAATTGTTACACCCAACAAAGTTCTTTCCACAGTCCGAAAATATATCCGTACATAGACCCCGACGGGATGTGAAGCGACGTAATGCGGCTAAAAAGGCATCGGTAGAAAGCTCTGATACTAGTTCTAAGTGTATCGCCTTAATACTCATACACACGAAAACCGAAACATAGCATTTGACTACCTTGGCGTTACGCACTTTATTGGCTCGCACATAAAATGGACCGGCATAGTCTACGGCCGTCTTTAAGAAAGGACGAGCAGGCCGCAGCCTAGTAACAGGTAACGGTCCCATGCGCGGCTGATTACGGACCGGACGCGCACGGAAACAAGAAACGCAGCGATGTATACGTTGGCGCACGATATCACGGCTGGATAAAATCCAGTACTGTTGCAACAACAAATATTGTACGCTCTGAGGTCCGGCATGAAGATGAATAATATGCGCGTGATCAATAATTAGGCTCGTCAGTGCATGCCTTTTGGGTAAAATTAATTGGTGCTTAGAATCGTATGACAAAAGAGACTTGTGAATTCTACCACCCACACGTAAAAAATCATCGTCATCCAGAAATGGCGTTAAACGACGTAATTGATGTGAGGGAAGTTTACCCAAAGAAATATTTTTAATATCTTCACTAAAAGATTGTTGTTGCACTAAATAAATAAGTCTTTTTAACGCAAAATTATATTCAGGTACGGTAATATATTTTGGGTAATGTTTGGTCGCCCTTTTACATCTGTTATAAAATCTAAATATTAAGGATGTGACTCGAACAAGTTTTCCCAAACTAGAAAATTTTAAAATAATTTCTATGTCACCTACTAGACATGTTGACATTGTAGTATGATAAGATTGAATATTTATATTACGCCTTTCCTCGTCAGTATTAAATTCAGATTTGCGCACCGGCCATAAAGCCTCATCTTGACGAAGCCAAGCAGGTCCATCAAACCACAAAGCATGATTAACGAACGTGGCAGGCAGCATGCCTCGAGACGCAGCATCAGCGGGGTTGTCCGCCGATGGCACGTGCCGCCACCGACTGACGCGAGAGAGAATGTCGCTGGTGCGATTTGATATAAAGGTTTTCCATTCGTGTGGTGGGGAATTTAACCACGCTAACACGATTGACGCGTCGCACCAAGCATACACATTCTCACAACTTATGTGATTACTATAGATTTGTAAAACCTTTTCTATTAATTTGGATAATAATTGAGCTCCCATCAATTCAAGCCGGGGAATAGTCAGGCGCACACGAAGGGGGGCCACGCGAGTTTTTGCCATGACTAGGGAGGTGCGAACACAACCGTCACTAGCCGTATGACGTAAATAAACGCAAGCCGCGAAAGCTCTTTCCGACGCGTCAGAAAACCCGTGAAGTTGAATCGATTCTGATGGGGGGAAAATGTAACGCGGGAACGATACCTTGGATAAGAGCGCTAACTCGTTAGTAAAAGATGTCCAAGAGTTAACAATATGACGACGGGGGGGATCTCGTCCCAATCAATCTTGGCTATCCACAAAAGTTGAATTAAATATTTAGCATATAATGTTACAGGCGACAAAAAACCTAAGGGATCGTAGATCTTGGCTATCTCTGATAGTATAGCTCGCTTAGTACATTTATTAGAAGTAACCTGAACCTTGAAATTAAATGAATCCGCGTCGGGCTTCCACTGCAGTCCGAGAACCTTAACCTTCGCGTCCTTCTCCATTTCAGCGAATGGGACTACAGCGGGCCGCTCACCATGACACTCTGGGGCCAGTACTGAAGTGAGTATCGCGGGTGAATTGCTATGCCACTTTCGTAATTCGAATCCAGCTGCATTACAAATATCTATAAGCTGCTGCTGCAGCTCTAGAGCCCTAGCTACCGTGGAATCCCCTGATATTACGTCATCAACAAAAACGTCATTAAGTAAGACGGGTCCAGCTAGCTTGTACCGCTCAGCCTCATCGTCAGCTAGCTGTCGTATTGTTCGCAAAGCAAGGTACGGTGACGAGCTCATTCCGAAGGTGACTGTACGAAGACGATAGTCTTGTAGAGGGTCCTCAGGAGATTTACGCCACAAGATGCGTTGAAAATCTCTATCTTCCTTCCGAACGAGTATATTTCTAAACATTTGTTTAATATCGGCTGTAAAGGCTATAGCATGAACCCGAAATTTTAAAATTACATCTACTATGTCCAAGTGAAGCTTTGGACCTGTTAGTAAAATATCGTTCAGAGAAAGACCATTAGACGTCTTACACCCGGCGTCGTAAACTACACGAGTGCGCGTCGTCTCACTAGATTCCTTGACCACGCAGTGGTGCGGAATGTAATAGTGACAACCTGCATGGGGTTTACTATCTACTAGCTCCATGTGATTGGAGTCTAAGTATTCTTGGAGGCAAGCGTGATAGTCAGATTTTAACTTAGGATTACGTTCGAGTCGAAATTCAAGCTTGCGAAAACGGGCGAGTGCGATTTGTCGAGATTCGCCGAGAGGAGGGGTGTCCGGTCTGAACGGCAAAGCTAATACATAACGACCCGTTTCATCGCGAGTATGCGTCTTTTGAAAAAAGGATTCGCATAATTCCTCATCAGCAGTGTAACTGCGTTTTTCCGGAAACGACTCGAGCTCCCAAAATCTCTGAAGATTGTCGTCATCCAACGAGCTAAAACAAACTTGAAGGGGACTCGGCTCCGGGCGATAAATACTAAGTTTGCCTAATAATAAATAACCTAAAATGCTATTCATCGCAATAGGTGAACCAGGTGAACCCGTGACTGTGCCTCCTAATAATACGTGGGATAGTATATCCGCACCTAACAACATCTCCACTGGGTGTGGAATATGGAAATCGGGATCGGCTAAATTCAGGTCTTTCAAATGTGACCATTCCGTATAAGGCAATGGTACACTTGGCATATGCGATATTAATTTTTTTAATATTAAAGCATCGACCGAAACTGATGGTTGCCTTTTACCTTTAGGTGTAATATTGAAAGAAACGAAGCCTCTGGGTCGCACTGCTTCCGTTTCGCCAATTCCATAAACAGGAATGTTTACATGTTTACGCGCCATTCCCAAACGCTGTGCGCAAGCTTCTGTTATGAAACTAGCCTGGCTTCCCGTGTCTACGAGGCAACGTACCGTGGATAGTTTCGACGCGCCTACATATACATCGACGAGCGCCGTAGATAAAAGAACTGTGGTCGAACGCATAAACGGAGCATTGGAAGCGTAACAATTATGAATAGCGCTATCACTTTCCGCCGCCACTTGCAGTGAGTCATTCGAAGCACCTGTATGTCTCTCTGTCGTAGTCGTAGGTGGAAGTGAAACGGCATTATGCACCAATACCTTAGGAGCGCCCGCAACCGAAGTTTGACTTGAAAAATGTATTAAACTATGATGTCGTTTATGACATGTACGACAAACGAAATTAGAATTGCACTGATTCACATCATGACCTAAATTTAGACAATTGTAACAAATATTTTTATTCCGTATTAAGGAATATCTCTCGTGAGGAGTTAAATTTAAAAAACGTGAACATTTTGCTAAAGAATGTTGACCATCACAACAAACACAACCGACTTTGGTCTTTTGGGCATTATCATAAGTTCGATTTTTGTCTGGCACGCTCATAGATGACACAACATTCGCAGCAAATGAACGAAACGATCGTTGGACCGGTGTCGAGTTATTCAAATTATTATTTTTACGGATACCCACATTTTTTGAAGACTGACCGCCCGTAGAATTTATTATTTCCTCAGCGGAAATTTCCCGTTCAAGGAAAGAAATTAATTGATTAACATCTGGTATATGGGATGAACTCGACAGTGATCTTTCGAAATGTTTACGAGTATTCATTGGTATTTTACGTAATAAAATATTCACCAACAAAAAACTCCACTGTTCAACGGGAAACTGCATAATGTCTAGTGCTCTGATGTTTTCTTGATAGATATTTAGCAATTGTCGAATACTATTAATTGATTGATCGGTACACGGTTCAATATCAAGAATTCTATCGAGGTGTTTGGAAGCTATAACTCTTTTATTTTCGTAGCGAGACACTAATATTTCTAATGCTACGGAATAGTTTTCGTCGGTAATCGGAATCGATTTAATCAAATTATGTGGTTCTTTGTGCACTGTAAGTAACAAATATCTAAATTTCTCCGCCTCCGTGTAGGCACCGTTGAGGTGAACTAATGAACGAAATAAATCGAAATACGAAGGCCAATCTGTAGGATCGCCTTGAAAACTGGGCAAAGGCAATGTAGGCAGATTTTTACTGCTGTGAGAGTGGACTGTAGGGGAAATGAAAGGTCGGCTCATGCGTCTTTGCTCTTCATCCCCTTTCTTTATTTTATTTAAATGCGTGATGATTGCATAGTATAAATCATTAAAATCGTTACGTATTTTGATCTGTTCCTCTTTATTAAAAGATTTTATTTTAATGAGGGTCTTTTCGATTTTAGTTTGAATCTTATTGAATTTACGTTGGTGAGAATTTAAATCGCTAGTTCGCGAACGAAACTGTTGTTCGTCGGTAGCTGCGAACTGTAGGGTACGTTTAAGTTCGTCGAGAATTAATTCTCTTTCGAACAAATCTTGTTCACACGGCGATTCCTCGTCAGACATTTTGCGTAGCAAAGATGGCCTGAAGAATCTTCTTCTTCCTGCCCTGTTCCCAGTCTGTCTGGGGTCGGCGCAGTATGTTTCCTCTTCCATTCATATGTCAGACGTCATCAAGCCATTCAATCCCTTTTGATTCATACCATCCATCCCACCGTAATGGTGTTAGTGATGAATGAATGTATAGAAAAGAGACTGAACGGACCATGTCGAGAGACCCATGAACGGAAAGAGTGATTAAAGATGGCCTGAAGAATGCGTGTGAGAAATGAGTATGTAATACTGCTATATAACAACACGACTGGAAGATATCAATCCGGTTCGAACGGATCAAAGATTTATGTAGGATATTATGCTGGGGTTGGGAGACTTACCGCAGTCGTTCCTTCAGCACTCCTGGCTCCTAGGGCTAGGCACAGAACAAGGTAGAATAGAAGACCGAGCTCGTCGCGCACTATTCCAGCAAAGATATCGCACATGAAGTCCACAGGTTGCTGATACACGATATAACCAGTCGGAAGTTAACTCGAGATGATTAGCGATTTTTCTCGGTGCGTATGCGTCGGTAGTAATACCCGAACTGAGGTGGCGCCGTTGGCGCGCACAACCCACAGGTGATGGAAGCTTCCAGAAAACGTAGGGAAAAATCTCCCTACCCAACAAACATCAATCTGTGATATTCTTAATCCACCAATTGTGTTGCCATAAGCGAAAATTAAATATAGCAATTTAAAAACAGAAAATAATTTATAATTTAAAATTAAGTTAACCTGTTCCAGTACGGAACAATGTAGATATAGTTAAATTTTCCGTATTAACCCTTTACAATAATAACAAAAGTGTTAGTAAATTACTTAACTTAGCATTTAACATTTATAATCATTACACTAATTAATTTATTAGATATATATTAATATTTCATTTAGGCATTTAATTTTCATTTACATTTTATTACTTTAATAAGTAGTATATATATATATATAATATTATAAATAACGTTATAATATTACCACAGTATTACTCTGTATTATGTAGATATAGGCGTCGTATATGTCATCACACAACTCGCACTCAAACCATTGCGCAGTCCACGGATTCACCTTCATTGACGAGGCACCTGGGGTGAATCGGATTTGCACATTCTACTTTGTTTTGTGTAAAAAAGCGAGAGATTTCTATCATGTATGGTATATAACTGTTCCTAACGATCAAATTTCAAAGAACAAAGAAAAAGAGGCGATTAAATTTTCGAAAAATTACCGTCCTGATGCGGGAGTAGAACCCGTGCCCGGGCGGCTGCTTAAGTCACTCGACCAACCAGGGACGACAATAACTAGCCGAAACACTAACCATTCAATGAAATTCAATGAATTCAACTTCACTTTGTAAGCCGACAATGTAGAAATAATTTTTCATCCCACCATCTCGGAAAACGCGTTTTTGCTCTTCGATATCTGAGTGCAAAAGCCGTTTTTATCCTCTAGAGGTTAAAGTAAATTTGAATTTAGAACATCGTGTGCAATGAGTTTGTGAATTCAAAACATCATTATACCTATTTATTTCTACCTCCATGGTGCCGAAATTATCATGCACCCTATTTTAATTTGTTAAAAACTCAGACTCGGAACCTTCTTGGTGTACTTATTTTGTAATTTGCTTTGCGCGCGCCATTTTCTTTTCCCGTCGTAAATTTGTTAAAACCTTGGAGTTCCGTGACGGTCAATCAGCTTGGCGTCAATCTTGCTTTAAACATTTTGATCGTCTACAATGCTTGCTTGATGCTTGAGTCAAGCATTTAAAAGCTTTTTAGGTTTGTTTGATTTGTTTACGCTAGCAACGGAACAAAAACATACAGAAAATCAACGTGCTTGACTCAACCTGATTGACCGTCTCGGAACTCCATTAGGGACGGTAATTTTTATTAGGTACTTACAGGTGTGTCTGGGTGAATGTTTTGTGGGTGTGTTTAGGTGAATGGGTGTTTTGTGGGTGTGTCTGGGTGAATGTTTTGTGGGTGTGTTTAGGTGATTCGATATTTTGTGGGTGTTTCTGGGTGAATGGGTGTTTTGTGAGTGTTTCTGGGTGAATGGGTATTTTGTGGGTGTTTCTGGGTGAATGGTTGTTTTGTGGGTGTTTCTGGGTGAATGGGTGTTTCTGGGTAAATGGGTGTTTTGTGTATGTTTCTGGGTCAATGGGTGTTTCTGGGTGAATGGGTGTTTCTGGGTGAATGGGTGTTTTGTGGGTGTTTCTGGGCAAATGGGTGTTTTGTGGGTGTTTCTGGGTGAATGGGTGTTTTTTGGGTGTGTCTGAGTGGATGGGTGTGTATTGCGGGTGTGAATGTTGTGGGTGTTGAGTGTGTTTGGGTTAATGGGAGGGTGTTGTGGAAGTTTCTGGGTGAAAACAGAAACTGTTGTGATTGTATTTTTTTTTTGTATTTTGCAATTTCCTCGTTGGGGGGGATGAAAAGTTACGTGTTGCACTCGAGTGCAAAGATTTTTCACCTTGTGCACTTTTGATTCCCTCGCTATCGCTCGGGATTCTAATTTTAGAATCCTTCGCTAGCTCTGTCATCAAAATTGAGCACGCGGTTAAAAAACAACTTTGCACTCACGTACAACAAATAACTATTCTAATTTTTCTAGTATCCATAGCGCAAACATTTTTACAAATCCTACCATGCATTCGGTCAAGCTTGAGTTTGCGTATGAAGGACGCAGGTTCGATTCCCGCACCAGTCAATAATTTTTCAAAATTTTGTTTGTTAGAAAAATGATTACATACTCACCTAATTATTATAGGTGCATGTGCGTCTGCTCGGATTGCAGAAGATTGTTCGAAGAATTTGGTTACCGCATCCACTTTTTCTCTGTAATAGTTCAAATCATTATCCCGCGGATAACAAGAGACTATAAGGGTTAAAACTAAAAACAGCGATGAAAAATGGGCAGCAGCGTTCCTATTGACCACTAATACATCTGTTCCTACCCCTTCGGGAATTTAAAGGCGTAATTTATATATTATTATTATTATCACAGAATACAGAACAAACTTTCTGTTCGGAGATTTTGTGTATAAATGCCAAAAATTAAGGTAAAGTAGGTATTTACGTTAATAATAATTGTATTATAAATGTATACTTACTAATAAAATACAACTTTGCACAATTACGGATCGATTTCAAGACTTCAAGTGTTATTTTTTACATAGGTATCGTATAACTAAAATATTCTGTTCTGCTAAAATTTACGGTCTCTTTTTAGCGGCAGTGGCGGGAGACTGTTTTTTTTTAATTGAGTTTTCGGCACACGTATAGCAAAGGGACGGGGCGCTGTCGCGTACCCTTATTTCAATTTGCAACAAATGAAATCTTTTGAACCCCAACCGAGTAGGTAATCATATTAGAGGACACATTAAACCATAATCTTTTTGTGTTGCATTTGTTATTCTAGGTACAGTCAGCCGCTCGTAAAAACATACATACATAAATCACGCCTATATCCTCGAAGGGGTAGGCAGAGGTGAATTAACATTCTCGTTTCGCCAATTATGTTAGGTCCCATATAATAGGTGGCGAGCCTGTTTCCATTCATCGGGCACGAAAAACGCAATACACACATCGCTAGGTGGTATATGAGGAACGCTGCTGCCCATTCCTTGATCACTATTTTAACCCTTAGTCACCTTATACAACACCCGCGGGAGAAATTGTATTCTACTCTGCCGTCACCACACGGCTACTAAAAAAGGCTACTAAAAAACTACTAAAAAAAGACACAAATTATTCATACTTACAGGAGCTCGATACGATTCTCGCAGTGGCTTGACGCGCTGTGCTTGCGTAAAGTAAGCAACTAATTAGATGGCCGGTAATTAGATGGGTGACCAAAAATTTATTATTCTGAAGGCGCGTAAAGTCGTTGATCCTGGCTGCATCTGAAGTCGTTAATGCCTAAGGCCAGTGTGGTGGGTTATGAAACTATGGCCCATTCTCCCTATATTCTTCCATCCATAGGGAAAACCTGTGTACCAGCACATTAAAGGACTAAGAAGATATAAATCACACTGTTCTCCCCTAAGAGGTAGGAAAAGTGTCTTAACACTCGCGTTTCGCCATCTTATTTTAGGTCTCTTGTAATAGGGTTTGCGCCTATTACCATCTATTGGGCACGTTATTACAAATTTCATGAAAATAAAATAAACATTAGTATTAAATTATATATTTCAGATTAAACCATAGATAAAGTAATAATAATAATGATTTTTATTGATAATAAGTAAAATCTAACTTAAAACTTTAACAATATTAAAAATATTGCTTTGCAGCTCATTTGACAGTTTTAATATGAAATATATGTCAATTGAAATGCCAAGTAAGCTACTTCGAACTTACTTGTCGATTGTGAAACAGGCCCTAAATATGTCAATAGCAAATTGCTATTTTTAGCCACCGTGCAAGGTCGAAATGAACATAATGGTATCATTGTCCTCAATTTTGTAGTCTAATTCTCCGAAGAGCTCCCAATCAGAGTCATTTATGAGCACCAGTATTCCAGGCCGTACAGAGTCACCCTGAAATAATAGGATTTAAAACCAGATCTTGTCCAAGGTATGGAATGCTTTAACATCAAACATTAGCCTTTAAGTTTTTATCAGTCAAGTCATCGGTCTCTCGACATGGTCCGTTCCATCTCTTTCCTATACATTTATTCATCAGTAGCACCTTTACGGTGTGATGGATGATATGAATCAAAAGGGAGTGCATGGCTTGATGATGTCTGACCAATATGACTGGAAGAGGAAACATACTGCGCCGAGAGACTGGGAACAGGCAGGGAGAAGAAGGTAAGGCTTTAAGATTTTGGGACTGCTTTATCGTTGGATGCTGGGTCCAAATTCTGGTAGATGCAATGTTTGTGTGATGAACACAGACTTTCTATTCATGATGTTTACATGTTTATGTAGTGATTTTTTTATATTTATAGACTAGCTGACCTAGCAAACAATGTTTTGCAATTGTCACCCATGGTAAGAGGGTTGGTATCAGGCAGTATACCTAAGCGGGTCATCCTAATCACTTTCTTTGTATACCTACCTAAATTAAGTTTAAATAAATAAATATAAAGTTAGCTAACAATTAATTTGAAACTAACCTGCAGAAATAGCTCTGGTCTTTCTTTCAACAGGTTGTCTTTGATCCAAAGAAGCAGCTCTCTAATTGTCCATTCGCTTTTATTCAGGTCCGGTGAATATTTTTCCAATGCAGGTAATTCTATTACTCGTTTTTTCACCTTGTCAAATAAGAGTTCTGCTCCACCACCGAACTGAATGGTTATCTTTAAATTACTCATGATGTAGGGAAGTTATTTTTGTACATACTCAAAACTTAAGTGAAATAATAATACAAATTACAAAACCTATGAAATTAAATTAATTTCACAAAGTTGAGGTTATGTTTTTATTTATTATAGTGTTTTTTTTTCTCTCTCTTAAATTCTCCCTATATTTTAAGGAAGGCAAAAAGTCTAGCCCATACAGCCATGTCTTTGGTGTATATTTAATCATTAGTCATATGTTATAATGAGTTGGTGAAATGTATGATTGAAATGAATTTTACGTTAAAATATAGGTGTCGCATATTTTAACGCATTTAGGGAGTACTAATAAAGCGGGATAAAGTGAGCAAAACCACTTTTTACGTGGTTTTCAAGGGTTTTCACCACAACAACAAACACATCACAAGACTTATTTTCAATGATTCTGCATAATTGCACATCAACACGGATGCTTGTGCATAAAAATAACACCACTTTCACTGCACAAAATCAACTCTGAAACAATTTTTGAATAATCGAAAATAAATCTGACTGACACCACGAAACGCGCCAAACACTCGTTTTTTAATTTTTTCTCTCACATTGGAAAGCAAAGAGTAGACCATACAGCCAAGTCTTCCTTCATATATTCAATTCTTTTCTTTCTTTAACAATATTAAAGGGCAATGTTTATTTTTTTGTGTCTTTCTGGAGTACTTGATAATATAATATATAATAGTTTTACGACATGGTCGTCAGGAGTGGCTTTTCCAATAAAAAAATCCTATAAAAGCAATAGCATTTATTGTTCGTCAACGTGGTTCTTAAAACACATAAAGATTTTATAGTACCACTCTTAAGAGTAAAATCCCTAAATTTAACCATACTTTTCCTTTAATTTCATCTCTTATTATGCGAACCACCAACAACAGCATACCCAAAGAGGGTTAGTGTCAGGCAGGCGGCCGACTGTAAAACTTAAGCCAAAACTTTGAGTATGGTTTGGTATGTTGTCATTCCAATCACTCTCTCCGTTCAACGATCGATCTCTCGACATGATCGTTCAGTCTCTTTTCTATACATTCATTCATCACTAGCACCTTTACGGTGGATCGATCAACGGAGAGAGTTATTGGGACTGCTTTCCCCTATTTACCTGTAAAAACTGTTATTCCCAAGTTTCTCCGAATTCACAGCAGGTTCTAACGCTAAAGTAGTCATCGACATATCCGAAAACAAATTTGCTATGAAAAAAAAATAAACACGTGATTTGTTTGAGGAACTTTATACTATACAAAATATTTATTCATCAATACAAGTTCAAATTACTTAAAATTATTTCACATAACCTACAGAACAGATTATATTTAAAGCAATTACAATGATAAATTAATAAATAAAATAATGGATTTTACCAGATACAATAATAATTACATGGCTGAGCTTAGCTCAGTGAGCTATGTGCGGTTGAGTTGACTGTCGCTTAGTAGCCTATCCATCGACTCTCTAATACCACCTGAAGCTTGCAGTTTGGTTGAGTTTGACATGGCTGAGATATGCACAGCTGAGTTGACTATAGCTTACTGAATAATCAGCTGTATACATTTTTAGCTCTGCAATCGGGTTAAGCTAGACATGGCTGAGATATGTACTATGGGTGACTGATCCACCGATTCTATACATTGTCATATCTTAATTTAGCAGTTTTGTTGAGTTACACATGGGCGAGATATGCTCGGTTTAGTTAGCGAGATATGGGCCGGTTTTTTGATCCATAATTAACTCAACCAATTTTTAATTACTAATTGCTAAATATCAGTCGGATATGTAATCATTAGTAACCATGGACTTAGAGTGAGCCGGACAATAACAGAATTTATGTTCTGTGATTTTGATGGTGACTCTGGTCCAATACCAATTAATTTAGCCGGAATGCCTCTGCCAGTCTGTTCCAATTTTCGGTACCTAGGTTCATTTGTGCAAGCAGATGGGGAGATCGATCGGGAAATTACAAACCGGATCAACGCAGGTTGGAGGAAATGGCGACAGGTCACAGCAACTACATGCGACCCAAGAATGCCACTAAAACTAAAAGGAAAGATCTACAAGTCTGTTATAAGACCTGTCGTTATGTATGGATCGGAATGTTGGGCTGTGAAAAAGACGGATGAAAGAAAATTGCATGCGGCAGAGATGAGAATGTTGAGATGGATGTGCGGAGTGACAAAAATGGACAAAATACGGAATGAGTACATAAGAGGGAGTTTGAAAGTGGCGCCAGTAACAGAGAAGATGAAAGGGAGCCGTTTAGTTTGGTATGGACATGTTATGCGACGTGATGCCATGAATGTGAGTAAGAAAGTTATGGACATGAATGTTGATGTATGTAGAAGTAGAGGAATACCACTGAAAAGATGGATGGATTGTGTGTGATATGAAGGTGATGGATGTGAATGAGGAGATGACGAGTGACAGAAGAGAATAGAAAAAGAGGACATACTGCGCCGACCCCAAATAGGATGGGATAAGGGCAGGGCGATGATGATGATGTAACCATTAGTAACAATTTTAGTTACTAATGTTACTAATGGATAAATATCAGTCTGGTAATGTTACTAAATGTTAAATATCAGTGATATTTAAAGATAAGTAACATTTTTTAACAATTGGTTAACAGTTAACTGTGCATCGAAAAAACCGGCCCTTACTAGGTTATCAGTTCTATACATCTCTTAGCTCTACAGTTCGGTTGAGCTAAACATGGCTGAGATATGTACGATTGAGTTCACTGATCCACCGATTCTATACATGTCTTAACTCTGCAGTTTGGTTAAGTTACGCATGGGCGAGATGCACGGTTGAGTTGACAGCAGTTACAGCTGAGTATCCCGCTAACTCTATACATCTCTTATGGCCTCTGACAGTCTATGATCACCTTCTCCCTCCGCCGACTGTTCCTGGCTGGGGCGGGTATTTTCAAGTGCACAGTCTTCACGTGCATTTTCATGGAGTTAGATTGAGAGAAGCATTTGCCACAGTGGGAACACGTGTATGGTTTCTCCCCTGTGTGCACCTGAAAAGATGTTATATTTAGGGCCTGTTTCACAATCGACAAGTAAGTTCTAAGTAGCTTACTTCGCAAATCATTTGACAGTTGTAATATGAAATATATGTCAATTGAACTGCAAAGTAAGCTACTTCGAACTTACTAGTCGATTGTGAAACAGGCCCTTAATCAATTCATATTTGATCCTGTGATGCCGTGTGGTGACGGCAGAGTAGAATACAATTGTCACTACCCCAAATCTCTCCCGTGGGAGTCGTACAAGGCGTCTAAGGATAAATCAGTGATGAGGAATAGGCAGCAGCATTCCTCTTATACCACCTAGTGCAACTTTTGTGCCCGATAAATGGCAATAGGCTCGGCACCTATTACATGGGACTTGACATAGTTGGCGAAACGTGAGCGCTAGTTCACCTCTGCCTACCCCTTCGGGGACAGGCGTGATTTATGTATGTTCAAACAAAAATCGCATCAACATGTTGAGTCTCACCCTTTGGTGTCGGTTAAGTGCGGCTTTGTGCTTGAACGCCTTGGGGCAGTGGCTGCATTGGTACGGGCACTCGCCCGTGTGCGTCCTCATGTGGATCTGGCGGAGAAACAATAATAAATAAATATTTTAACACTCACACCTATCATCTAGCCAAAAGTAAGTAGCCTAAGCATGGAATATCCTTCTTGAGTATGGATACTAGATGACGGACATAACTATGTATATAAATGTTGAAAATATAATACATAAACATAAACACAACCATGACTCGGGAACAAATTTTTGTGTTTATCACAAAATTTGTCCCTACCAGGATTCGAACCCTGGACCTCTGCCAATACCCAGCGATCTGAGCATTCGACCAAGCCGGCCTTCAAATATAATTTGGGGGGTTATACATATATCAATCAAGCATTTAAAAGAGGTCCAGCCCGGCTAGCATGAGCATCGAAACACGATATGATAAAAAGCCGTTTACCGCTTTGAACTGTCAAAATTCCAATCATTTTTGTAAGTTCAACGCGATAAATGGCTATATAAAATATCTACTCCGTGTTTATATACAGAGCAAGCTCAGTAGTTATCAGAGATGGATATAATTAATCTCCATCAATGTATGTGTTGGCGCCATCTATCGTCGCATTGAGGAGAAACGTAAGCGGTGTGAAGTTGGTTGCGCAAGCGCCGCTTTACCGAGCTGAAGAATCGTAGCTACACTCATACTTAATAGTATTCATTGTCATTGATCATGAAAATAAAATAAATTTAGGTTCGAGTTCACCAAATCCAAATCCATTCATTTTTGACATTTCTTCCGTACTGATAAATGTCAAAAAGAACCGGTTAAATAATAATCGACTGTTTACGTGTTGGCCTTAAACGAGTTAATCATTAAAAATACCAACAAATAAAAACATACCAAAGTGTGAGCTCGAAACGATAAACGGTATTGATAAAAACAAATAGTCAACAGTGCTGTGCCGTCGACCGTACAACATACCTGTAGCCTCTGGTGTACGCTGAACTTCTTCGGGCACTCGGAGCATTGGAACGGCTTCTCCCCCGTGTGTATGCGCTGGTGGCAAATGAACGCGGCGTTGGTCTGAAAGCGAACTCACACTTCACTACCCTGCACACCCCTACAGTCTGTACCATCTAACTTGTCTTATTTGGTAAACATTCCTGGCACACCTTTGTTTAAAATCATAATGTATCGATCTACAAAGTAGTTCCAACAGCATTCACTAGATGGCGCTGAACGTATTTAAAGCGCGCTACCGTTTATTCATCGTGTACGAACGACCTTATTGTAGGATTTATCATTTATTATATTCCTCTGTTACTACCACAACGAAGTGTTAGATTTTCATCCAGCAAGCGACACCTTTTTGATGAGGAGCTAGCTAGCGCAGTGGCATAGCGCGCTTGCCCTGCGATTGCGAAAACTAAGCAATTCCTCTGAGGCCGGTCATTGGATGGGTGACCAAAAACATATTACCTCGAGTTCCTCCGTGCTTCGGAAGGCACGTTCAGCAGTTGGTCCCGGCTGCATCTGCAGTCGATAATATACACACCAACCCGCACTGAGCCAGCATGGTGAGTTATGGCCCAATCTTCCTATATTCTTCCATCCATAGGGAACCGTGCCCCAGCAGCAACATTAAAAAGGCTGGTGATGATGATGATAATGAAGCGACACCTTTTTATTAAAAATGCAGCATTAAAATCAACTGACAACTAGATTCAATAGGTTTCAGTCTATAACAACGATTTATTGCAACAGATATTACATTGACTTTGTTGTTGTTTTATTTTTAAATAGGGTGATGTTTTTTTAAAGTTTGAGCCAAGATGACAAAGCCGTGATGGTGAACTCGAGCCTCAAAGGCTGGTGATGGCGACGTGGTTGAGAATAGGCACTCACCAGGCACTTCTTGCCGCAGACCTCGCACACGACGGGCCGCCTGGCGTCGCAGTACCGCCGGAAGGGGCCCTTCGTCGCCACATGCACCCGCTGCTTGTGGATCGCGTACCGGCGCTCGGTGGCGAAACTGCGGTCGCACTGGCAACACCGTTCAAATTTTCTTTTTAATAGGCATGATGACTTGTTTTGAAAAACTACACCATTATTCTCTTACGTGTCTACTTTACCCAAAGTAAATTATATTTTTGTAAAAAACTTTCGATTTTGATAGAAAACACATGTCTTGAATAAGGCAATTTAAAATTTCCGCCAAAACGCCAAAATAGCAATGGCGTCTGTGTGACGTCACTGTTCCGTGAAAAGGCCAGTTTCTATATTAAACTATGAATAATTTTATTTTGCCAACAGTAATACACACATACATAACAAATACACAGGGCACTCAAATCATATTTATCAGGTATACAAGTTAAGTATTTAATTTTAATTTTATAGTGAGCATGTGTGTGTCGCAGCTGTCAAAAAAGGTCACAGTTCAGTGTAATTATATCTGCTCGGGTTACCCAGTTAACTAGTGAATTTGATTGGCAAATAGAATGTCAAAATGGAGATAACTAAATAATGACGTCACGCGGCGTTTTAGCAAATATGGCGGATTGCTAAATTTTGTATTCATAAGTTTATAAAATAAATATCATTCACAAGTGCTATCTGAGAACAAGTGATTTTAATCGAATCACCTTATGCTAAATTATTATTATAAATCATTATTTCAGTGATTCTTGTGTCATCATATAAGGATGGAGCCAATTTTTGGTCTGCTCTCATATAACTTCATTATAAAAAAGTATGTTGAAAATAGACTCGCCACCTGGGAATGGGACATAATGGGCGAAACGTAGCTGTTAATTCACCTCTGCCTACCCGTTCGCGGATACAGGCGTGATTTATGTATATAGAATAATAATCTCCAAAAAGCTAAGAAATTTTTATTCAAAAAAAATCTTCTAATATTAACACATAAATCAACAGCTCAGAAAATACATCTGAAACGGTATCAATCGACTGACCTCCTTGCATTTTAATCTGTCCGTCTTCGAGTGCACCTTCGAGTGTTCCTTCAGATAGGATTCTTTCTTGAATGTCTTGTCACAATGGACACACGACCTGTAACATAAACACATGGTCAAATTCACCGCATTGTAAGGTTAAAATATTGTTGTTGTTAGTAAGAACGAAACGTATGCCTGAAAAAGAGAATACAGAGATTAGAAAGATTTTGGTGGTTAGAAAAAGTTCGAAAAATTATGGTCTTGATGCGGGAATCGAACCCGCGTCCACTGCAATCCGGGCAGGTGTCTAAACCGCTCGGCCAACCAAGACACACAAGTGTCGATTCCCGCATCAGGAATAACTTATTCTAACCACCAAAATCTTTGTACTAACTTTTGTAACATTTATACCAGGAGACGTTTTGGTCACTGCAAACATTTTTGGAATTCGTTCAGACGATCAAACTCAACAAATTTCACTTTGTTGCTACACCAAATTCACGAAAAAAATATCTTGTAGTAGATTTATGTGTGTATGTATGTGCGTGAATTCCACACGATGAAGAGCGATCCATCCCTCTACAATCTCCCTTTATAATTCTATCCATAAGGAAGGCCCGTGCCCGAGCAGTGGGGACATTAAAGGGCTGGTGATGATGATGATGAAGAGTGATCCACTCACCAGCTGTTGAAGCATGTGTTCGTATAAGCGTTAATTCACTTCCGCCTACCCCTTCGGAGATAAGTAAACGTGTTTTATGTGTGTATGTGTGTGTGTGAATTTCACACGAAGAAGAGTGTTCCACTCACCAGCTGTTGACGCATGTGTTCTCACTGTCCTTTAAGTGGGCCCTGAGTTCGTCCCGGCTCTGGAAGCGTGTTCCACATGTGGCGCACGGGTGGTCCACCTCTTTCTGTGGAAGGGATAACCATCAAAATGCTTAATTAAATAATATTTCTAAAATCACTAAGGATAAATCAGCGATGGGGAATTGGCAGCAGCGTTCCTCTTATACCACCTAGCGATAGTACTGCGACTTTTGTGCCCGATAAATGGCAATAGGCTCGCCACCTATTACATGGGACCTAACATAATTGGCGAAACGTGGGTGCTTGTTCACCTCTACCTACCTACCCCTTCGGGGACATAGGCGTAATTTATGTATGTATCTCTCAAATCGCAGTCTACTGCTAGGTGCTGCCCATTCTTCATCACTGTTGTTTTTTTACACTCACACATGTCAGCTAGCCCAAAGTAAAATGTTTTAATCCTTACTCGCCTTGTACGAACGACACCCTTCATCTTCTTCCCGTCCTCATCCCGCTCTAGGCGGAGTCGTCACAACATGTTTTTTCTTCCAATCCTCTCTATCATATCCTCCTTTACACAATCCATATAGCTCTTCTTTGGTCTTCCTCACCTTCTACGCCCTTCCACGTTCATATCCAACATTCTTCTGCCAACATAGCTTCCATCTCTTCGCATAACATGACCAAACCATCCAATTCTATCACTCCGCAGTCTCTCAGTCAATGGCGCTACTTTGAAACTTTCCCGTTTAATTTTATAATACATGCATACATAAACACGCCTACATCCCCGAAGTATGGTTTGGAATGTTGCCTTGCTCACACACCCTAGATAAACTGGGAAGAGAGCGTGAAGAAGAAGAATAGGATGATGATGAAGAATATGGAGAAGAAGAAGATTAATTAAGTGAAGAAGATGACTATAAAGCTGAAAAAATAAGAAAAAGAAATAAGTAGCGATGATGAAGATGACGAAGAAGAAGATTATGATGATGATGAAGCAGAAAAATAAGAAGAAAAAGAAAAAAATGCTGATGATGAAGATGACCAAGAATAAGAAAATTAGTAAGATGAAGTAGATGAAAAACAAGAAGGTGATGGTGAATAAGATGTTGACGGAGAAGACGGTGAAGAAGAAGAAGACGATCTCACCTCCACGTTCCCATGGGCCTTCCTCTTGTGCATCCGCAGGCCGTGCGCGCTGATGAAGGACTCGCCGCAGAACTCGCAGCTGTGGCCGGAGGGGTGCTGCAGGCGCACGTGGGTCAGGTGGCTGGTGGACTTCCTATGGCGGAGCGGCAGATTCATTTATCTACACTAATATTATAAGGCTGGAGAGTTTGTTTGGTTGGTTGGTTGGTTGAACGCGCTTATCGAGGAAGGCTCTTCTTCTACTCCCGGCCCTGTTCCCAGTTTATCTGGGGACGGCGCAGTATGTTTCCTCTTCCGTTCACAGTAGGCCTATTCGCTTACTATTTTTGACAGTTGAAAGAGATGATCACCGAACTATTTACTTATCCATTACTGTTTTCACAGGCCAAGTGTCACAATACCGTTATAGTAAGGTAGTAATGGGTCAGTAAATAGTTCAGTGATTATCACTCTCAAGTGTCAAAAAAAGTTAGCGAATAGGCCTACACAACGGACGGAAAGGACCATGTCGAGAGACCGATAAACGGAGAGAGTGATTGGAACGACAACATTCCAATCCATACTGCTCAAGGTTTTGGCTTAGGTTTTACAACCGGCCGCCTGCCTGACACCAACCCTCTTTGGGTATGTCTAGTCACTGACTTCTATTATATAATTCAGTGTACACCAGAGGCTACAGGTATGTTCTACGGTCGACCAAGAGCAGTCTATATAGCCACCGACCTCTACTATACAAGTACGCTGGACTGTAGGTTGTCATCCAAAACATGAAGCCGCTTTGACTATCGCCATCTTGGCGCTGATGGCACTGGTGTGCGAAGGTGAACGTCCACGGAACTAATATTAGAGATGCATTTGTAATGTCAAATACAAGCAACAAACGTCAAATTCAGTACCCATCTCGGCACAAGAAACATTTCTAATCTTAGTTGAAGTAGTCCAGCGTACTAGTATAATAGTTGGTTGGTTGAACGCACTAATGTCAGGACCTACTGTCTCAAATTGATAAATTCTTTTTGTGTTGGATAGTCCATTTATCGAGGAAGGCTATATAATAGCCGACATTAACGCAAGCGAAGCCGCGGGCGACCACTATAGTTAATAATACAACCCTGCCCACCCCTTCGGGTATATACTCACTCGAAGGTCGCGCCGCAAATCTTGCAGTTGTACACGTGACCGTTGTGCCATCTCACATGCTCCTTTGCTTTGTGTCTGGTAAAAAAAAGAAAAAAATTAATATAGGTCACTAAAAATAGCTGACATCAAAAATATTAAAAAAAAAATATTTTTTTCATATTTTTGTTTTCAGCTATTGCGGGAACCGAACCCTAAAAATGAAAACAGAAATATAAAAAAAAAATTTGCGGGAATCGAACCAGCGGCTTCCGCGAGCCGGGCCATTGCCTTCTACCGCTCAGCCTGCTGGAACGATCCACGTCTTGTCTCAAAATTATTCCAACTTATGTCATATAACGTCATATGTGCCCAATAAATGGCAATAGGCTCGCCACCCATTACATGGGACCTAACATAAAAGGCGAAACATGGGAACTAGTTCACCTCTGCCTATCCCTTCGGGGATATAGGCGTGATTTATGTATGTATGTATGTCCCCCCCTCACTTGGAATTGGAGATGTGAGTGCACAGACGACAGATGTACTTCCTCTCATGCGAGGTGACCACGTGTGCGTTGAGCGAACCCATGTTGGGCCAGTAGGTGAAGCAGACGTCACACACCCGTGGACCCTTCGCCTGAAACAAGAAGATAAGATAAGGTAAATACATACATACATAAATCACGCCTACATCCCCGAAGGGGTAGGCGGAGGTGTACTAGCACCCACGTTTCGCCAATAATGTTAGGTCCCATGTAATAGGTGGCGAACATTGCTATTGCTAGGTTGTACAAGAGGAACGCTGCTGCCCATTCCTCATCACTGATTTATCCTTAGTCGCCTTGTACGACTTGTACGATTTATCCTTATTCTACTGTGCCGTCACCACACCGCAGATTTTAATTTTAACATTATATAAATGTTTTTGTAATTTTAGAAATTCATTTCTACATTGCGAGGGTATCCGTTGGCTTCCAATGTGAAGTGTAAAGGTTAGAAGAATTTCGAAGTTAATTAGTGTCTTGGTTGGCCGAGCGGTTTAGACACCTGCCCGGATTGCAGTGGACGCGGGTTCGATTCCCGCATCAAGACCATAATTTTTCGAACTTTTTCTAACCACTAAAATCTTTGTACAAATTTTTCTTACATTTATATAATGTTGAAATTAAAATCGAATAGACCTGTATATCATGAACCGTGATAGTAAGACGGTTGAAATTTTCACCCGTTATAGTGCCGTGTGGTGATGGCAGAGCAGAATACAATTGTCACCACCCTAAATCTCTGCGGGTGTCGTACAAAGCGACTAAGGGTTAAAACAGAGATGAGGAATGGGCAGCAGCGTTCCTCTTATACCACCTAGCAATGTACTGCAACTTTCGTGCTCGATAAATAGCAATAAGCTCGCCACCTATTACATGGGACTTGTCATAGTTGGCGAGACGTGGGTGCTAGTTCACCTCTGCCTACCCCTTCATCTGCATGATTTATGTATGTATGTATGAAACAAACGTTGATGTTTATGATGTTAGCTAACTAGTCCTGGGAGTTTCGTGTTTTAAAAATAAACCTGTATACATTGTGGAATAGCAATAGATGAATATGAATGTGAAGACGATCAAAAGCATACTCACAGGGTCATGCCTCGCCATGTGGTTCCTGTACGTCGCATCAGTCAAGAAGCCCTTGAAACACTTCTGGCACTTGTAGAAGGAGTTCATGTAATTGAGCGAGCTCTTCCTGGCCTGCATCTCCTCTATCTGCTGTTCCTTGGTCAGAATCAGCACTTCCATCTGCTCTTCGTCGGCGCCTGGTGCCTTGTTATCCGGCCCTTCTTCCTCCGCGTCGTCAGGTTCCACTTTCTCCTGCTTCTCCACCTTCTCCTCCTTCTCCACCTTGAGCACTACGCAGTCTATCCGCGTGTCTCTATCTGGTGTTTCGTCGTCGCTGGAGCCTTTCCAGTCATCGTTGAAAGTGGGCGACTCCTCTTTGATCTCGACCTCGTATTCCACTGGCTCCGTGGCCCCTACCACACGGTGGACGGTCAGGTTCGACATAGAATGCGTCTTCAGGTCCAAACTCCGGATGTATTCGGCGGTGATCTGAACCAAGAACATTTTCTAACCACCAAAATCTTTGAACATTCTTCGTGCTTGTCACTCGTCCTTACTAGTGTGTGTAACATGATTTTAATGTTACATATCATCATCATCACCAGCCCTTTAATGTCCCCACTGCTGGGGCACAGGCCTTCCCTATAGATGGCTGAATATAGGGAGATATGATATGTTACATAATGTTGTCAACAAATGGGCAGAGAGAGAAGGCGCGTGGCGAAGGTGAGTGTTGACTAGTTGTCAAGGGTCCCTTTAAACCTACACTTGGGTCACAAGTCCCAGGCGCTGCCACTGACTCCCCTCTCTGCCACACTTTGGTATGGACCCGGCACCCGCACTATGAATCAATGGAATGCTAAGAGTAGTCTCTAAAAAATTTTACATTTGGCGCCCGACCAGGGACCTGAAAAAGTTTTTGGTAAAGTATTTAACCAAAAACCTTATAATCTTAATAAATCCCAAAAGGGTTGTTCTATGATTATGTTATCATTAGATTTGATAGATATTTACCAAACACGTTTCAGGTATCTGTTCGGGCACCAAATGGTATATTGGCAGTGCAGGACCAATTGGTTTGCAGATCCTTGCGGGAGGCCTATGCCCAACAGCGGGCATCTCTCAGCTGACTGACGTGTGAAAATCTTACCACATGATTTTGATCAAGAGCAAACTGTATTAGGTCCTGACTGCTCCGGCACAGCTCTCTAAAAGTGTTGCACTTGAGGATGAGGGTGCTACACACTCCACATGTGCTGTGAGAGAACGAACCATCCCGGGAAACCTGGAAGGTGCAAGTGTTTATTATTGTACTTAAACTTACAAACCACCTTAACACGGAACGGACAATCAGTATGTCTCATGGCGTTCTATTGTCTATACTAATATAAGGAAGGGCAACCTGTAGTGTCACCACAGATGTATTTTTTAATAGTTACTGTCACATTGTGACTTTAAAAATCGTGACACAATATAGTCCCTCAACAAGATAAGAGATATTATGATTCATATAATTATGTTAAGCATACCAATTTTTGTTGAATAAAATGATAGGCCACCAAAGAAATTAAATGAGGACCGAGGTAGTTGATAAGATACTATATTGGTAAATAATTTATAAACAAAAACAAATGCAAAAATCTGAGAACACTAACTGCCGCACTCAGAGACGTCAATTAACTTTAATGAGTATTTAATGTCAAAAAATTTCAATTAAATCTTGACCATAGACCCGGCAAGAATAGCGACTAGTTTTGAATTGTCATTTTTTGACGTTAAGTACTCCTTAACGTTATTTGACGTCTCTGAGTGCGGCAGTAAGTAATTGTATAATATTATAAAGAATGAGTTGCATTTCAAATGTAGAGAGATATTTGTATTATATTACTTGAGTTGGCATTCAATCACTGACTAAAAATATGTAAATTAAAATTCACAATATTATATTGGAAGGATTTGACTGTATTGATTGTCTGTCTTTATAATAAAGTCAGCAATTACAAAATTCAATTTAAAAACAGGTGTACGGGTTCAATGGTTCCCAAGGCTCTTAATACTAAACCAACATTGTAATGTGTCAATGATTGTTTTTATCTGTATTGAGAATATTTCACAGCCACTACCATTTAAGGATTGACTTCACATTCAATTATTATTAAACTAATAATAGATTCCAATTAATAATGACTTGACGTTTTGCAGAAAATTTTTTTGGGGATTATTTTATATTATCAAAATTGTTAGCATTTGCATTTTTATACAAATGCCAACTGCATTCCTTTGATGTCATTTGTATTTAATTAAAATCACAGGAATGTAAAATCACACCACCAACACTTTTCTGTACAAGTAAATAAAAGAAAAGATAAATTTTAAGCAAAATGTAAGTATGTTTTTCTTTTAGTCCCCAGCAGAGAAACATTTATACACATGTTCTTAGGTTAACTGGAAGAGATTTTGCCGCCTTTGCCAACAATTGTAAATTTATTTTAAATAATATCTATACTAATATTATAAAGCTGAAAAGTTAGTTTGTTTGTTTGTATGGTCGGTTGGTTGGTTAAACGCGCTAATCTCAGGAACTACTGACTCAAATTGAAAAATTATTTTTGCGTTGGATAGTCCGTTTATCGAAGAAGGCTATATGCTATTTAGTAACCGACATTAACGCGAGCGAAGCCGCCGGCGTCCACTAGTAACTAATATATTTTAAAGCAATAAAGAGTATAAGTAAAGTATATTTTTTATAATGTTATCTACCTACCTAAAAATTAAAAACAAAGTTACAAACAAAGTGTCTCATTAAACTTAAGAAATAAATATTTGTAATACACTAAAGTCGAAAACAGTGATAGCAAATTACTAACCTTATTGCCAGTCAACTTTTCGTAGGGAAAGACGAGATTGTTTATAAACATATCATACAGTTTAACATCCGTACTTAGACACACACGACACGCAATAAATTCACCCATGATATTTTGTTTTATCTAACTATTAATTACATTTGAAACATTACAGTAAAATCTATATATTTTGTGAGTAAAGTGGTAAAGTCAACAAAGTGTCCTGAACTGTCCTGAAGTACAGTGAAAAAAAAATTAAAAATATATTTTCGCCTTCTCTAGGGAAGGCAAAAGTATCTGCTCCATACATGTCTGTAGTATTTTTTTCTTTATTTTACATTTAAATATTGGTATCGCATATTTTGATGCATCAATCAATTAAAAATTAATAAAAGAACCGTAAACAATTTCGGTTTTTTTATTAATTTTCTGATTATAATTTTTTTTTTCAATATTTTTTACGACTCTGGCTGGCTCTGGCTATTGTGTAACTAAGCAATTTTGCTAAGGCCGGTCATTGGATGCGTGACCAATATACATCTAGAGTTCCTCTGTGCTTCGGAAGACCGTTGGCCCTAGTCGTTAATACCTACCAATCCGCACTGAGCTTTCCCATTCTCCCTATATTCTTCCATCCGTATGAAAGGCTTGTGCCCCTGCAGTGGGGGCATCAAAGGGCTAGTAATCTTTATCACCATGATCAAAACACTTCGACGAGCGTCGTACAAGCCCGATAGATGGCAATAGGCTAACACAATTGACACACATTAGACCGCGAAACGTGGGTGAATAATCACCTCTGCCTATCCCTTCGGAGATAACTAAGCGTGATTAGTTTAGGTACTAATGTGAAAGAAAACATAAACTTCTTAATATGTTGCGGGATATAATAATCTAAAATACGATTAATGATAAGATTAAATACTTCACTATAATTAATGGTACAAAACCAATGACATTATATCTAATCAATATAATATCATTGTACAAAACATAAAACTAGAATATTTATAAAAAGTATCATAACAGTTTTTTCCTTTCCTAGTCTACCTTTGATGATTTTTTTAAATTTGCCGCGTTTCAATGGATTCTTCTTTCGTTGGCCAAACTATATTTACTAGTAACTGTCATGTTTTAGTAGGTAATATAAATTATCCCGTAGCCATGGTTATGATTTGGTTGCTATGGTTACGTCAAATGTTTGACAGAGAAGCAGTTTATATGAGAAAATGAAATTATTGTTTTTACTATTTTTCTCGCAATTTTTCCATATTTTCTCACCTTTCCTGTCTTGCCTGGCCCAAGACAATCATTTTATAATCAAAATCAGCTAAATCGGCAAAATCAGCTAATCCTAATTTTTAGCGAGCCAAACGCACAGCAATTATTTTTTATTTAAAAAGAAGATTAACATTAACGCAATCCACAGGAACAGGAAGTACGTCTACGTATGTCACTACCATTATCTGTGGTTAGAATAACATCCGGCTTGCATGTAGATATTCATAGATTATAAAGTACATTATACTAGTGATGTATAAGTTTTATCGAAATAACTAAATTATGATATGATATTCTTTACTTATAAAAAGTATTTAATTTAAAAAATAAGTAATTTAATTTTTTTTATTATTTAATCTTATAAATATTTTTTTAACATACATGTTTTTAGTATCGTGCATGGCTGTAAAATCTAAACTTTGATGGTATAAGATAATATGGAAGTAAATATCACCTAGTAAGAGGCTAATAATTTAACGAGTAGATTATGATGTTCTTGTGGTCTTCGTACAAAATTTTTTTCACCATTTGCGCCAAAAAAAAAACAAAACAAATTTCGACAGAATTTCAAAATTGCCTTACACCCGTATTCACAACTGTCCGAAGTTAGACATTTCTCAATGCGTTTTATCACTCAAGTATTGTCTATGAATAGGCTTTTGGGACCCTGTGCGATATCGCACCTCATAGTAATGTTTATGAATACGGGTGTTAGAATGCTACATCGTAGACAAATTAAAAAGTTAATGTTACATTTCATACTATTGTTTCTTTCTAAGACCCTATGTTTCTGAGAGAGAAAATATCGTATACATCGACTACATCAAGTAGTAAAATAACATGTTCGATTCCCAGTTCGGGTAACATGTTCGATTCCCAGTTTGGCTTTTTGAGAATTCTTTGAATTATGTTATGTTTTTTTTAAATAAAGGAATGTTTCCTATACGTAAATTGAGCTGTTTTAAGGATTTAAGGTAGGTCTCTACTTTCCCTTTCTATCTACTTTCCCTCAATGGCCTATTTTTTATTTCCACATTGTTTTTTCAAGTAATAATAGAAAAGGGTTAGTGTGGTTTACGCGAACGAAGTCGCGGGCAGAAAGCTAGTCTGATATATAAATAATACTTTATTATAGTCAGGAAACGTTGGTGTACGCGGCTACCAAATGCGCGGGGCCTGTAGCATTTGCTGTTCCTGCTTCATGGCTAATCCGGCACTGCAAGATCCAAACTAGTCTAAATTAAATCCGTAAAGAAGTTTTATAAAAACCAAACATAAATTCATCGTTACTATTCTTGACGAAATCACAAAGATATTAACTTCCACACCTTGTTAACTAGAGTTATTTTACAACGTTTATATGATTAAGTTTATTTTTGTGTTAGTAAATTTTAGATTGAGAAATGAACTCGTGAACCATATTCTAACTATGGCTTTGCTATTCCGATTAACGCATATACAACTTTTACTTTTTAAAGTTTAATCTGCTATAAATATAAAGTTATAAGTAATATTATAATAAAAATGTTTTAATTATTTAGTAAAAATTATTACGTTACGTATTTTCATATTAATTATTTTTTAGGTTTCCAACATTTTCGTTTTTTTCATTAAAATAGGAATCGTCAACATATTTAAGATTTTTTTATGCAAGCATCTTTGTATTATTTATTATATCGATATCTCTATTTGTGAAGAATGTCGCAGCACTAAGCCCCCGCACAACTCACACCGACGCACAGATACAAAATGGCGCCTGTATCCATAGAAAACTAATTTTGTGTTTATCACGTCACGTAATTCGTCGTCTTACTTTTATTTTAGATGTAGAATCTGTGATCGTAATAACTATGACTGAAAATAATACATTTTATTGTTCGTTTGTCAGCATCCATTATATAATCTGTGAATGTGGAGAAACATTTCCAAGCGAGGAGGCTCTAAAAGACCATTTGGAAAAAGACAAAAGACACAACACCGCGCTAATAAAGAAGGAAGACCTGGAAGACTTTGAGGGTTTGGAAGAGCTCGCTCTCATCAACGAATACAAATGTGGCGAGGTATGTTTGTTTTCTCTGTACACAATTTAACAAAAAAAACCCACGTTCAAACTACATATCTGAAGGACTTAAAATCATGTTTTAAAAAATCACAATATGCCTTCAACCCATGCACAAAATAATCTTCTCTAAAATCACTACCGTCAATCTAACTAACCAAAAAGCCATATATATATATATATATATATATAGGTACCTAGATTGTTGAGTCAAAATATTATATTGGCAGAATTTAATTGTATCTTTATTGCTGAGTTGCAGGTCGGATACTTGATTTGATTGTAAATCTATGAAATTTGTAGTATAAATTACTTAAACATAACTATACTATTCTCTTGCTAATAATTAAAAATGCTTTGAATCAGTTATAGAACTAAATTAGACATACTCATTAAAATAGTTTTTGAAAGCACGAAACTGTTAATACTGTTTGGTCTCAATGTGAAGACAATCATCATCACGAGCCTATTTTTGTCCCCACAACTGGGGCACAGACCTTCCCTGTGTATAGAAGAATACAGGGAGAATGATCCATAACCCGGATCAGATTTTCAAAAACAATCCAATATTTACAAGCTTAGATGCTTATGATAGAATAGAATATATTATGTTTATTATTATATTATGTAGGTATATTGGTTAAGTTTCATGTGTTGGAAATTTATAGTTTTTTAATTATATCTTATTTAAGTGTCTGTGAAAATGATCATTGATTGTTGATATTTTGGTGAGTGGTAAGTTTTGTGTCCAATGTTTTTTTATGAATCTATATTATTCATAAACCTAACCTTTAATATGCCTACCAAAGACAGAGGAACTTATTTTTTGCTCAACTATGTCCAATATTTTGTTCTCATATATAAAACTCTGAACATATATCACTCTTTGTCCTACAAAGTGACTAAAGCTGGGTTTCTATAATCTATCTATGTATGGTTTTGATTTTGAATTTTTTATATAGATTATGTGTTCTATGCATGTATAATCCCTTTATTTCATATCAATATAAATAACTTTTAAATTACAAATTATTTGTTAAGTACTTTATATTATAATGCCTATTTAAGTAATATTAACATTCGACTTTGCTAACTAAATATGAACCCTTTTTGTATGTTAGGCAAAACCTAACTTAATAATTTGATTATTGAAACCTAGCTTTTCTTTTCTTTATTTGGTTATACAACCTAGGATTAAAGTCGCTATCTACATGCCTAATAGATAGGAATAGGCCCGCATCCAATTACTTGGCACCAAACATAATTGCCTAAATGTGGGTGATAACTAACTTATGCTAACTAACTTAACACATATGAATTTGAATAGATAGGATTCATGTATGTACCAATTCTTTAGGCACTCCTCTTACAATTGACAACATTTCAAAAATGACACCCTCCCAAAATAAAAATACCCTTTCTTTATTTTCCAATCCTGACTTCGAAAATATTTTTATTACTTAATTACAGAGAAAAGAAATCAAATGTAAAAACATGATGTATGAGGGATGTATGAATTAAAACGTTTGTCTTCCTAGATGGAAGAATAAAATAGTTATCATAGACATGATGACAGACGTCATTCATAAATTAAATCCAATGTTATTAATTGTCATCGTCGAAATTAACAATATTAGAGTAGCAATAAAATGAAATCCTTCATAAACTTTAATTTCAAACGTATTTGAAATTAATTTCAAACATTTCAGATAAAATGTTTTTATTTTCGACACCGGAAACGCCAGTTCGTCAATTTTGACAAGTGATATTTTTATTTTTTGAGTCCAGAGTGATTTCGCCATTCGTCCACGACAGTGACGTCATTTGGCACTTACGTCTGTTTAGAATGACCGGTATTTCAATCACGATTTTTTGTATGAAAACGACGGAATTCAGAACAAATAAAAAATATAGGTGCCTTCATTTTCGGTTTAATTTCATATAACATCATAATAAAGGTATGTTGAAAAAATTAAATGTTGTCAATTATAAATTCTCTTCTAGTGCTACCAGATCTTCGATACGGAAGAGGAGTGCATCGAACACCAGGAGTTGACCCATGTCGATCCTCCTCTGCAGGAAGAAAGATTAGAAGAGTTAGAAGAAGAAGAAGAGTTGGTAGAGGCTGAAGAGGTACCTGACATCAAACCCGACCTGTCAATATTGAGTCCCGTGAAGGTTATCAGTAAGCCAATGACAGTAACGAGCTCTCCAATCGGCAGTGCAAGCACACCCATCATCCTCGCTAGTCCGGTGAACCGACCGGTGACCGTCACCAGTGTGCCCATAACAGTGGTAGCTGAACCCAACACCTTGAGAATCAACTCCCAGCCCATGCGTCAGCCTGTGGTGATGTCCAAGCCATTCCTGAACAACGCCCTCCTGTTTGGCAAGCAACCGGTCACGGTGACAGTCAAGAATAAACCGGTGAATATGCCAAAGGAGAGGAGACCGAGATTCCCATCGGAAAAGCCCAGGAAAGAACGTCAGAACCAACCGAAGAATACGATCTGCGAAGTGTGCGGAAAGAAATACACAGTAAGTTTTTTACATACATACGTAAATCACGCCTAATTCGCCTCTAGTGAATTAGGTTTCGCCAATATGTTAGGTCCCATGTAATAGGTGGCGAGCCTAACAATTTTATGTTCAAATGTTTGATGTTAAGTTGCAGGATAGCAATTAATACACCAACACTTTCACTCACAATGTTTATTTACTGTAATACACTTTTTACAATGGGTAGTTCACTTTAGAATTAGTTATTTAATTAATTAGACGGAGCACGTTCATACGGTCTTTAACGGTCGACAGAACAGAAAGATGAGGGAGGCGACATCTATCGACTATGAAATCTATATTTAATTTAATTTAATGTCACAATTGTAAGAGATATGTGTATTTACTGTTTTATGCGTTGTCCATAGTCTGCGGCCGCCCTACGGTACCACCAGCGGGTGCACACCGGGGTCAGGCCTTACCAGTGCGCCTACTGTCCGAAGACCTTCACAATGCCCCTGTTCCACACGGTAAGTTCATCATCCTTACGTCCTTAAATTGGCCCTCGTAATGAACTTGGGTTTTAAATAATCGTCATCATCATCACCAGCCCTTTCAATGTACCCACTGCTTGGGCTTTTCCTATGGATGGAAGAATTTAGGAAGATATAGGGCCATAACCCACCACGCTAGCCCAGTGCGGGTTGGTGGGTATCAACGACTGCAGATGCAGCCGGAACCATCTAATGATCGGCTTTAACGACATTGCTTAGTTTACGCAATCGCAGGCCAAGCGGGCTATGCCAATGCGCTAGCGAGCTCCTCAATAATCGTAAATAATCGTCCTCGGTCTTAATTCGGTATCAGTGGCATGGTGCTGCCCATACTCATCCCTGTCTTTAGTAGCCTTGTACAGTCAGCATCATTAAAGTGTCAATATACTTATTAAGTAGATTAACACTTTAATACCATGTCACAATAGTTGTTTCTACAAATTTGGTGGCAATCATTACTGTGCGTTCGCTGTCTTTGGTATGACAGAGGGCTAAAGCGGTAATGGACTTATGATGCTGACCGTACTACACCCCGGTTAGAGATTTGAGGTGGTGACAATTGTATTCTGCTCTGCCGTCACAACACGGCACCCCAGCTTACCACAGTACTGTCACAAAAATTGGTTGCAATAAAATTTGTGTCCATTTTCTCCAGATTCATCAGAGGATCCACACGGGCGAGAAGCCGTATGCCTGCGCGCTGTGCCCGAAGGCTTTCACCAACAAGGCGGCGCTGCTGAGACACGACAGGGTGAGTCTCCTACACCTACACCTGCACTTACCCCCGAATACAGAAACGCTATTCAAATGTTGAGCACTGCTTACAAAGTTAAGTGGACAATACCTGTCAGAATTTGTATGGAAAAAAGTCAATTTTGGCAATACTTAAATTGTATTGTATTCGGGGGTTACTGCTGCACTCACTTTAATGAGTACTTGATGACAAGAAATCTCATTAAATTCTAGACCATATACCTGGCAAGAATAGAGACTAGTTTTGAATTGTCATTTTAGTAGTCATTCAAAGTTTGAGTCCTGCTTAACATTTAAGTATTACATATTATGTCTTTGATACCTAAGTTTGTGTTAGGCTGATGCCTGAGCTAGGTATAAAATACCTGTGTTAAAGGTCACTATCTCGGACCACTTGATAATAAAAATGAGGCGATGAGTAACAAACAAGTAGCAAAAGAATGTTAATACCCCATTCACTTGGACTTGATACAAAATGTAAAAAGTCTCGATACGTCTCTTTATCTACGAAATGCTCTTAAAACAAGAAATGTGTATTCTAAAATAACATAATTAAATATAGACAGAACTGTTAGCTGCTTTAAAATATTGGTGTTACTCATTTTCATTTTTGTATTTTAATTTAAGACTAGTGGTCGCCCGCGGCTTCGCTCGCGTTAATGTCAGTTGTTATATAGCCTATAGCTTTCCTTAATAAATGGACTATCCAACACAAAAATAATTTTTCAATTTGAACCAGTACTTTCTGAGATTAGCGCGCTTAACCATACAAACAAACAAACTCTTCAGGTTTATAATATTAGTATACAGAGGTTCCCAAACTGTTTTTTCTCTTAGACCCTTTTCAATCATTCGTTGAACGCGGTGGACCCCTAGTAGCTGTACTATATTCCAAAACCTCGGCCCCCAACCCTATATTAACAGTTATCGAAAGTAAATATGAGAATTGTTTGGTTAATTAATTTATTGTTGACCCGCGTCGAGTCTCCCCTGGGGGGACATAAGATACATCAAGATTTTGTCACAAGTCCAAGTGAATAGGGTACAATAGGTCACGTTAAAAAAGGCCGGTGATGATCTCCTCCCCCCCAGGTGCACACGGGCGTGAAGCCGTACCAGTGCCCTAGGTGCGGCAAGTCGTTCTCGCAGTCCAACTCGATGAAGCTGCACATCCACACGGTGCACCTCAAGCTGCCCACGCCGTACAAGTCGAAGAAGCGGCGCGCCGAGAAGATGGCGCGGGACTACAAGGTCAAGGGCACGCTGGAGGTGGACGATGTGAGTACCTTATATTGTTTTAAGCTCACGTGGTCACTTGCATCTTTGAACTGTGTTAAAACATCGTGTTAAACGTCGTCTCGTGTGGTCGTGTTAAAACACTCTGAAAGTGGGTAGACAGATATGTCTGTCCGTAATAATGTGTATCGACCCGCAAGACACGGATGACTGCATCTGTGACCATAGTGCATTTGACTGTGCCGAAATATCGGAGTTGTAACAAAATCCAGGTACGCGGGATAAATCCCGTTTTAACACAGTTTAAAGATGTGAGTACCTACTTTTGTTTTTTTTTCATTTTCCCTTTACGGTATTTTTTTTTGTCGGAGTAGAATGCTTAAGCACCATACCGGCCGCCAACTAGGCGACTGGTGTGTGTGGGACTCGCCCGACTTATGACTGAATCGGTAATACCCACTAAACCACTCCGGTGTTCCTCCTAGCCCTTTAACCGGGGAAAGTCTGGGATCTGCCTCGCGGCAATTCATCAGTCAATGTATGTTATTACGGTTCCAATCTATGGGACGTGACCCTTAGGAGGGTCGAGAAAGCTTTTTTTTATTTCACCCTTCTAGTGTACGGACAGCGTTATAAGTCGATTACCACTTTAGCCCTCTGTCGTACCAAAGATAGCGCAGTAATGATCGCCACAAATTCGTGCGAACAACCGTTGTGACAAGGTACTAAAGTGTAAATCTACTTATGATGCTGACACGCTGGCAATGTCAAGGGCACGATTTGGCCGAGCTGGTTTCAATTATGTCCCACTTACCGTTGTTACCTAAGTTACAACTGCCCGCCACCGCTGACCACGTCTGTCTGTGAGAGGCTTTACTTAGCTTTAAGATCTTAAAATGTACATTATGGATTGCAATAAACAATTGAATCTATAATCTAAATTACTATGTTAGTATGGGTGATATTCATGGTGTGCGTTATTTCTGTTACATGTTGTATAGGTGTGATTTATGTTCGGGCGAGTCCCACACACGTCGGCCGTCTAGCTAGCAGCCGACACGGTGCGTAAATGCATTCCACTCCGTCAAAAAAAAAAAAAAAAAAAAAAGTGTGATTTATGTATATTTATTATTGATATGATATACTTTTTACTTTTCTATTGACAGATGAACCTGGTGAAGACGGAAATAGACTTCCCCGAAATTAACGACGAGAGTGACATATACTATTGTGATTTGGAAACGAAGAATGAGATCGCCTATGAAATAGTGTATCAGCAGGAATAGATTGCATAATATTTTACTTTTACCTCATGTGCGGTGTGTACACAGGATGTGCGGTCAATGGTACATGCGTGGATCACGCCTGCTTATCCCCGAGGGGGGTTAACCTGTGGTGTGTTAACCAAGGGCGGGTCCAGCTTTGACGCCAGGGGGGTCACATAGTCATAGTCAAGAAGATATAATTTAATTTTGATAGTATCAGATAGAAATAAAAAGTAGGTATTATATTTTAAACTTATTCAATATTAAAAGACATTATTTATTTATATAAAATAAAAACATTATGTTGAACAATCTTAATTAGTGGCCCACCTATATAAGCCCTGGACCCAGCCCAGCCCACTCCTTGGATCCGCCCTTGGTGTTAACTGGATAACAGCCACATTTAGACAACTATGTTGGTCGCAGTATGGTATATTTTGTCAACTTGGATGTTTTTCCACTTTGATGGATCTTTGAAAGGAGAATGAGCATTCACTAACCACACAAACCCATTGCTTTGTTTGAATCTCTTATCAACAGATTCACTTTCCTCGGTTCCTCCAAAAGTATTAAGTGTTTATTTTTAAATTGAATGAAATAAATCGATAAAATTTTGGAGCAGACTATTATGAAATAGTTTTTATTTTTAACGAATATATGACACACACAAAAAAGATGTCAGAAGAATTTGGAGATGGTAAACCAATCATAGTAAGGATTTCGTCAAATTTCTGTACCATACCTATTTTGGTGTATTTTTACGAAAATTAGATTATCATAAGTATATCTGTGTGTTATGTGCACGGTGATTATATTATTTTGTAATGTATATAAAACTAAAATAATGTATTCCATTGAAAATGTATTAATAAATTTCGTCACAGTCATCAGAAGCTATGTTTCTACGCTTCACCATATAATTTTACCGTTTTTTCTATTTAAATTTTAAGTTTTATGAAAATATAATTTATTTTGGATAGAGACGTAAAAACAACGAGGTGTAGTTTTATCAAAATAAATCATCATGCCTTTTGCCAAAATTTAATACCCTCAATATACTTTTCTTATAAATTTATATGATATTAGACCGAAAATAAAGATACGCACATTTTTTTTTCTTTAAATTGTTTGGGTTGAAAGGAAATTTTCGAAAAGTTGATGCGGGAATCGAACCTGCGTCCTCCGCATTTCGGGCAGATGCCTATGCACTCGGCCAACAAGAACGTTAGTTGAGTTGCCGAAATTATTCTAAACTTTTAACTTTACGTCGTAAGCCTACCCTCGCAATGTGAAAATTAATTTCTAACATCCAAATCAGGTAATTTTACAAATACCGCGCATTCTGTTAGTTTAATAGAGGTTTGCTTTTTAATATCAATTTGAACATTATATAAATTATTAGAAATGTTAGAAAAATTATTGCCAATAATTTTTTCTGACTTCTTGGTAATATTTTTTCTAAAATTTACCTACAATATCATCATCCTGCCATTTTCCAATCCTATTTGGGGTCGGTGAAGTATTTCCTCTTGCTCCTCTGTTATCAATATTTTTTCTGAGATTTACATAATGTTCATATGAAAATTCAAATAGGTAGGTATGATTATTAATGGATTATAGAGAATAATGAAGTAATGTATTTTTTTTAACACACCGTTCGTTTGTTGTCGCGGAGAGGCATTTTATTTGTTAAGCCATTATTGCTGTCTCGTTTTCGTTGGAATAAATAATGTGTGTAAATTATTGATTTTGTGTGTCTCTCTCTGGCTGATGCCAATATAGTGCACTATTTGCATACGCCCCTTTCTTATACAAATTTACTCGCATGCTCTACCATGGTAGAAAAGTTATAAGTATATTTCTAATTAAACAGTATTGAAATAAATAAATAGTAGATCGTACAACAAGAGCATATGTGAGTCATTACAATGACTCACTTTATGCTCTGTGCCAAGGCGAGGCTGCAATGGCTTGTTTGTGCCAGTGTTTTACACTTTGCCTTTCACTTCGATTGCGAGAAAATGAAACAAAAAAAATAAACGAAAATTTACTTAAAAATTTGAACAGGTTGCGTAATATTGAAAGAAATCGTCTTTCCTGGCATATAATGGTATTTATTTGTGACCATGCGATGGGATTTTCAGTTAGACTGTGGTTTTGTGGTTTGAAATGTATGTCATTAACACCTGCTACAACATCAGCAGGGTTATTATGTAAGCCTCTTTCAATCGCTTTTGTCTACCTGTCACTCTCACTCATTGAGAATATAGAAAATAGAAAAAATATTTATTGTTCCCAAAAATATTGTTTACAATTTGTTGGGGGAATTCTCTCTTTAAGTTTATAATAAACCTGTAGGTTCTGACAGGTTTCCGCTCTTCAATCGGTGTGAAATAATATATATGTATAATAGTATTTTATAACTTATTTCATGAAATAAAACTTAACTGCGTTGCTCTGAAAAGAGAAATTTATTTTGTCAAAACCAAATGACTAATTAAAACCTTGTAGGGTTTCAATCATACAAAATAACAAAACTTACCTGAAAAGAGAAACAACATTTAAAGCTATTATTTCACAATGTCTTTAACTTAAGTAACTATGTATTACACAAATAAATCATCTTTTACAATAATAAACTTTTATCATTAAATAATTTTCATTTATCATATTTGTTTTATGTTACCATGACAACCGATGACATCGAATCTATGCCAGGCAAATACAAACTTAATGAAGGGCAACCTCATTTACATCTCCCCCCGTTCGTGTGTCCTCATCTCGATCTTATTCTTGTAATACTGGAACAAGTTTCGTGATGTGGAAAAGATTTGATTCGCATTTCTTATGTCCTGTATCTATTCTGTAACTATATAGTGTTTGATAATTTTTCCAATATTTTGTACGGACCAATTTTTAACTCGTCCAATTTTTTCCTACTTAGGCGATTGCCGTTTTCAACATAAACTAACTCTCCTTTCTTAAATTCATAATCTTTCCTGTTTTTGTCGAAGTATTTTTTATTATAATTATGTGATTTTATAGTATTTTCTATTGCCACTTTTCTATCTTTTAATAAATCACTGTCAGTTTTATTTTCTTTCAATTCCTCTGGTAAAATATCAAAATTTTCTCCTTCCAACAGATATCTTGGGGAAAATCCTGTAACCGAGTGTTCAGTTTCATTATATTTTTGGATACACTCGTGAGCAACAGTTGTCCAGGCAATTTTTCCACTGCTTTCATTTATCTTACATCTAATTTTGTTCACTATTGTTTGGTTTAATCTTTCATTCAAACCATTTGAAAATGGCGAATTAACAGCAGTGAAGATAATAGGTATATTCTCCGAATCCAAAAAATCTTTAAAACTTTTTGAATTTATACCTGGATATTGATCAGACAAAATCATGCCAATTTTATTTCCATGTGTCACCTTTTTAATCAATTTTATGAAGTCTGTAGAACTTTGAGTTTTTGAAGTTTGAATATATGCATATCTACTGAAATGATCTACCAAAAGATGCAAATATGTTTTTGTAGATCGTGAGCCACCAAATCCACCAATGGTATCTATAGATACTATTTCAAAAGGATAAGTTGCAGGACCTAAGTAAGACATCAGTCCATATTTATATTTTACCCTAGATTTATTTTTTATGCAGACTTCACAGTTTTCACAAAAATATTTTATATTATTCATAAAATTTTTGGCTGTGTAAAAAGGTGCAATTTTGTTTTTCAATTGTTGTATTCCTAAATGACAATAAAGATTATGTATTTCCTTTATTAATTTTTTACTAAATTCTTCCGTTAATACTATTTTTGTCTTTTTTCCTGCCTTCTTATAGTATATTTCATCTTTTAATTCTAGACCTTTTTTATTTTGTTGTATATCTTCATTTCTTTCTTGATCATTTCGAATGTCCTCTAGTTTAATTAAGTTAACAATTTTTAAACATTCATGTTGATTTTCATTCGGTTCTAACACAGGATTTCTGCTTAAACTGTCTGCTTCCAAATTATATTTTCCTGGAGAATATATTACGTCAAAATTGAACTGTGAGAGATAATATGTAAGGTCTCCTAATTCTTCGTCTGTCCTAGCTTTTATATTCATTTTTTCCAAAGGCTTATGATCAGTGAAAACCGTAAATTTTTGGCCAATAAGCCAGTGCTGCCAATATTTTAGCGCTTCTTTTATCGCCAAACACTCAAGATAAATAGCTTTTTTCTTTTTCTGAGTATTATTTAATTTTCTAGAAAAGTATGCACATGGTTTTTCTTCTCCATTATGTTGTCGCTGTTTCAAAACTGCACCTATGCCCTGTAAACTGGCATCTGTGTATATACGAATTGGTAGATCTGGATCAAATATTACTAAAATAGGTTTTAAGCAAAGTATTTCTTTTATTTTTTCAAATGATTCTTGACATTTTTCTGACCAGATAAATTTTTGACCTTTTCTTAACAAATTATGTAAAGGATCTAATATAATTGATATATTTGGCACATATTTTCCATAGAAATTTATTTTGCCCAAAAACTGCCTAACATTTTTTTGTGTTTCCGGGACCGGAAATTTTTTTATTGCAACTAAATTATCTTTCAGAGGTGTAACAGTATTATTCTGGATTATATGACCTAAATATTTTACCGAGTCCTGTGCAAAGTTACATTTTGAAAATTTTAATCTAAAGCCTTCCAGCGATATTGCTTCTAGTAATAATGATAGATGCTTAATGTGGTCTATAAAAGTTTCAGAAAACACTAGAATATCATCAATATAATTTACAGTAAAATCTGATAGTTTATGTTTCCTTATAATGTTACTTAATACTCTTTGAAAAATTGCAGGAGAGGTTTTTAAACCAAAGGGTAAGCAAGTCCATTGAAAGTGTCCTTCTTGGGGTTACAAATCCGGTCTTGTATCTATCTTCAACTTTTAATGGAATAGCCCAAAACGCTGAATTAATATCAAGCGTTGAAAAGTACTTGCACTTCCTTGTTTTTACCAATAAGTCTTCTATTAGTGGGAAAGGTTGTGATTGTGGAACTATTATTTTATTTAAATCACGAAAATCTATGCACAATCTTGATTTTCTTCCTTCTTCTTTTTTATAAGCCAAAGTTACTGGGGCAGCAAAAGGACTGTAAGATTCTTCTATTAAATTTTCCTGCAATAATTTCGCTATTTGATGTTCGATTTCCTTTTTATCTTCAATAGTACATCTGTATGGTCTTTTACTACAATATTTCTCTATTAATAAATCAATATGTGCTTCATAACCTTTCACCGTACCTATATCATATTTATCTTTAGCAAAAAGTGATGAATATTTGCGTATTAACTCTTCTATCGCTGACTGTTCATTAGTGTTCAAATGATTTATCGAAATATCGAAGTTTTGCTGGTCTATGTTTTCATTAAAATTTATTCTGTAGCTATTAGATGATTGATGCGAAATATCCGAATTTATGATTGTATGTTTGGTATTTATTTCTTCCAGTATATTCTTTTCTATCTTGGGACTATTTTGTATAATTTCTAATTTATCAGTTTGAACAAGAAAAAAATTTGCTATACAGTCCAACCCAATCAGAAAATCATAGTCAAAGTTCTCTTCATCAATAACAAACACATTCATATTCTTTTCTATATCAAATATCTTTATTTTTAATATTACCATTCCTCTTGTTTTTTTCACACCATTAATCGTTTTTAAGTTTGCATTTTTTATATAATTATCATTATTATTAGAGCTATTCTTCAAGGATAATAATCTTGAATTTATTAAAGACACATTTGATCCTGAATCATAAATCCCCATTGTTTCTAATGAGTCATTAAGTAATAATCTAATTTTGATTAATGGTGGAATAATTAGTTTTTTGGAATAAATTCATTTAATTCTATTTCTAATTCAGAATTGTTAACGTTTCTTACTTGATCTCTTTTTGGCTTATCCATATTTTTATTTTTAAACCAACATAAGGATTTAGGATGATATCGCTTCCCTTTATTTTCTTGTTCACAAAAACTGCATGGTTTGACTCTTCCATCTTTTTCTTTATTTTTACTATCAAAATCTCTTACATTTTTTACAATATTATTTTTATATGCCAAATGTTCTAAACCCCTGATATTATTGAATAAATCTTTAGTCTCATTTAAGTTTTTTCTATCAATTCTATCCGCTATGGAGCTCGGGAGACCCGTGGCAATTAAGTCAATTAGAGTAGGTATATCTATTGATTTATTTATTTCCAATAATAGTCTTTCTTTCTTAACAGCATATTCCAATAACGACCCTTGTTTATATCTGAATAAAAATGCGTACCTGATTGGTGACCAGCCTTTATCAGAATAAGTTTCACAAGAGCTTTCTTTCCATGTTGACCATTCTGAATTCGGTGTATATTTCATGAGCATAGAACTATACCAGTCAAGGCACGAGTCCTCCAAAAATAATCTCAGGGCTTCAATTTTCTTGATATCTTGATCTATACCTAAACGAGTACATTCCGTTTCAAAAATACTCATCCATTGAGATACATTAGAAGTCTTCCTTGTGAATTTGTCTAATACAAATTTATCTGCTAAATTCTTTATATTAATTGATTTGTTGGATGAATCTTTCCTCATTTCAGTTAAACTTTCTAAAATTCCTGTTAAAGTCTTTTCCAAAATGCCTGCAGTAGAAATTTGTTCCGTTGTTTCCGGCATTGATTCCTCTAAGAAATACCCATTAAACTGCATATTTCCATCTTCGTCTAAGTATGCATTATAAATTTCTGGAGTCATTGAAATCCAAACCTGTCTTTTATCATGTCTTCTTTGTAATGTAGCTTTTATTTTCTTAAAAACTTCAGTTCTTCTTATCGTATCATGCAGTTCCACATGTTGAAGGTGTTTAGGAATTAAAAAAGTATTTTTGTTCATATCAGTGATTGAGATTATACAGATGACATTTGTTTTTGGGTCCTCACTCGCTTTTACAATAAATTCAAATCTCAACTTTTCCATTGTTGACAAATAGCTGTAGAAATGTTGTTTTATAATAGTATTTTATAACTTATTTCATGAAATAAAACTTAACTGCGTTGCTCTGAAAAGAGAAATTTATTTTGTCAAAACCAAATGACTAATTAAAACCTTGTAGGGTTTCAATCATACAAAATAACAAAACTTACCTGAAAAGAGAAACAACATTTAAAGCTATTATTTCACAATGTCTTTAACTTAAGTAACTATGTATTACACAAATAAATCATCTTTTACAATAATAAACTTTTATCATTAATTATTTTTCATTTATCATATTTGTTTTATGTTACCATGACAACCGATGACATCGAATCTATGCCAGGCAAATACAAACTTAATGAAGGGCAACCTCATTTACATATGTATGGGTGCAAGCAAGACCAACAACCAAAAATCCCATGAAAAATTTAACAACATAAAAAGTCAAATGTATGTTGTAGCAAACGCACCAGGGTTTTTGTGGTGATGGTGGCTTTCTGCTACTTTTGGGACTGGACTCGCGTTAAGTCCTCGATAAAAGCAAACGATGTTCATGTACTATTGAGACAATGACAAATATAATGCACTCACGTACCTTAAACTGCCACTGCTCGCGCTGACTTCCACTTTCTCCTTCACCAGCTGGTTAGGACTACACTTGCACTGATTGAAAGTTTTTTGAGAGGTTTTGAGTTGAAACGGTAAAATTAGATAATGTGGCGAGCGAGATACGTTGCGTCCACACGATGGCGATCGAATTGTGTTTCTACCCTCGACCAGCACACAATCAGGAGTGAATGCATGACAACCGTTAAAGTTGCGATTTGTCATTGCTCGCGAGGTAGATGAACATCAATTTGACATTTAATGAATGAAGATATTCTTGTTTCCATCTGGACCAAAAATTTTGATGAAAAGATTGGAGCAGCTGCCACCGATGAAGCCGATTAACGTTTACAGAAGAAAGATCTTCATCGGGGACTGCTGTCAAAGGCTCAAATGTTAAAAAATGACCAGGGGTCAGTGCTAATAAATCGTTGGGATCAGTACTTACAGAGCATAACGGCCTAGAATTGAGAACGGCCTCAATCTGAACAAAGAGCGTTGTTAGCTCTTCGAATGTTAGGACTTGGTCACCAACTACCCGATACAAGTGTGTCTTGGCCGCTTTTATCTGAATCTCCCATACACCACCAAAGTGGGGAGATGCAGGGGGATTGAATTTAAATTGGATTTTTTCTGCATGAGAAGCATGCTCCATTAGAGATGATAGTTTATTCCGTGCACCTACAAAATTTGTCCCGCAATCTGCATGAATGACGTTACATCGACCGCGACGTCCCACGAAACGTCGTAAAGCAGCAATAAAACCGTCGGTTGATAACGTGGAAACGACTTCTAAATAATAATAATAATATAATAATAATAATTTATTACCAAAAAAAGACTCGTACATGATAAATGACAATAGCAATAAAATTACAATGGTAAGATTATAATAACATAGGTGCCTGAACTAGGATATCCTGTGTTTCAGGCGATTACGTTTAAAATAAGTCTAAAAAATAATAATCAAAATAAGAGTACAAAAATTGCTACTAAACTAAATACAATCTAATGTTATACAAACTAATCAATAGAGAAAATTTTGTTTGAAATAAATTTATTATAGTATAAGGAACTACTTCATTACAGATAATAAGTTCTCTGTATCTTCGTAGGACATCTTTTGAAGGGCATCTTGAAGGACTTTCTTACAAACTTTATAGTTCAGGGGATAAATCTTAACCATAAAATTTAATCTATTATAGAGAAGAGGTCCTAGGAATTTATAAAATTTTGCCGCAAAAGCGTGTTTCGAAGTTGTCTGAATGCAAACTATATCTTTCCGCCTTTTGTTTAATAATTCGGTGCTGTAGGGAAGGGCTGCGTGCTGTTTTAGTACTATGTTCAGTATGAACAGTTGTCGGACTGTTAGTACTTCACAAGTGTGATAGAGAAGGCTAGAAGGGAACAAGAAAGGGCGGAAAGTAGATACCTTGAGAACCGCTCTTTGAGCTCTCTCAATTGTTAGTAGGAGCGTTTTACCCGCTCCACCCCAAGTGGTTATACAATAAGTTAGTATGGACTGACATAACGCGGAGTACACTTGTTTAATCAATTTCGGATCAGCAATATGGCGTAATTTTTTAAAGACAAATATCATCTTACGGATTCTATTATTTAAAGCTTCGATATGTGGTTTAAATGACAGCGTTTCATCTAATATAATACCCAAGTATTTTATAGAGGTTGTGGCTTTAATGTCGGGACATTTGCATTGTTCATTTGTGGGAAATCCACAATAGTGAGCATGCAAATGTCTGTTAGTAGGATAAGGTTTTTTTTGGATAGAAAATTTAATGTATTTTGTTTTGTCTGCATTTAATGTTAATAAATTGTACTGAAGCCAGTTATTCACTATGTTAAAACCATTTTGCGCATATCTGTAGACGTTTTCTTCCGTGTCGGCAGAAAAAAGGAGAGCAGTATCGTCAGCGTAAGATATTATCATACCATGCTCTAGATTCAGATTGCAAAGGTCATTTATGTAGATTAAGAACAAGGTAGGACCTAAAATACTTCCTTGAGGAACGCCAAAGGACGTACTCCTTAACTCAGAACTGAGGATACTGCCTAACCTTACGCATTGGGTACGATCTTCTAAATAGCTCCTGAAAAGATTCAGCTGAACTCCTCTTATACCTAACATTTCAAGCTTGTGCAATAGGATAGGGGCGGAAATTGTGTCGAAGGCTTTGGCGAGGTCCAAGAAGATTCCAATAGCGTGGTCACCTGCGTCAAGTTTTTGTACCAAGTAATCAGTTAAATTATGTACAGCATCAGCAGTTGATACTTTCGGCCTGAATCCAAACTGTGTTTTTGATAAAAACCCTTTGTTCTCTAAATACGATACTAACCTTTTATTTATGATTTTTTCCAATATTTTTGATATACTTGGTAGTAATGAAATAGGTCTGTAATTCGATAATTGATCTTTATTACCAGACTTGTAGACGGGAATGACAATGGCTTTTTTGAGACACTTTGGAAAAAGTCCTGTGGATAAGCACGTGCGAAAAATATGTGTAAGTGGAGGCACTAAAAAGTGCCTAAAGTGATTAATTATTTTATTAGATATACCATCCCACCCAACCGCACAATCATCTTTTAGAGCTATTATTGTCCTCTCCACCTCGTTTTCGTCAGTGTCTAGTAGAGCAAAAGAGCTAAGGCTAGTGTTGCAGATGATCGAGGTTCTTGCTGTGAGAGGTAATTGGTTTTGATTTTCTTCTGCCAGATTTTTACCCACGTTTATAAAATAATCGTTTGCCATATTAGCGGCTGTTAGCTGAGAAGAGTGTGCTTGAAATAAGCCTGAACACGACTCATGCGGCGGCGAACTATATGTAATATTTTTTACTTGTTGCCAAATTTTTTTATTATTTGTTCCTGCCATTTGTAACATAGTTTTGTCGTAATTAATTTTAACTTTTTTTAACAGATTATTGCAGAAATTACGATATCTTTTGTATGATAATTGCAATATTAAATTACTCGGAGTAGACTTTGCTTTAATATGCAATTTATCCCTATGACGCATACACCTTATCAGACCTGGCGTAATCCACGGCTTGATATTATAATTTTTATTGCTTAATCGTCTATTTGTTGTGTTTTTCTGAATTGCGAGTTGAATGTTCTCTATTAAGTATAACATGGAATATTGCGGGTCAGCAGAAGTGTATACTGGGTCGAGGTCGATGCCCCGCAAGTCATTCTCGAGTTTGTTTATGTTTAATTTAGATACTGTGCGGTTATTGTCTATCTTAGGTAACTTACAATCAAGGGTTAGTAGAACTGCACTGTGATCTGTTATTGATGAGTTAGTAACTAATGTTTGAGAGGGGTATATTGTTTTAAGCATGATATGATCCAAACATGAACCACTTTGGTGAGTAGGAAGCGTGTGAGCGGGAAGCAGACCATGATATGAACACAAATTGAGGTAGTCTTGGGTACTTACATCTGAGCTTTCCGTAATAATATTTATATTTAAATCCCCAATTAAAATTAAGTTCCTAAAAGAGGATACTTTATTTAGGCAATCGTTAAGAGATTCCGTGAAAGCGCTTAAATTCCTGAAGGAAGGAGGTCTGTATAAAGCTATTATTGCATATTCTGTTCCAATTTTTATTAACAATCTATTGCAATCCTGAAAAATTGGTTCTTCAACCGTTACATTTAATGTATTTTTTATGTAAACTATTACACCATCATTTTGGTTGTAACTGGTTTTGCTTTTGTACGCATTATATCCCTGCATTGTGGGCATGTTATATTGCTTAGAGGTCCAGCACTCGGTAAATACATAAATGTCACAGTTTATGTTTAATCTGTGTTGAAAAGTACAAAAGTTGTTAAAATTCTTAAAAATGCTACGGATATTCTGAGTTAGTATTGTTAGTGGGTTGGTGTAAGACGACAGATACTGCTTGCAATTCTCGACCTCAGAAAGCTTAGACTCGGATACAGAGAAGTTATCTAAATCAATAATTAAATTATTAATCATTTATTAATATACTTAATAAAGATTTTAAAAATTAAAACCAAAGAAAAAAATACAGCGGAAAAAAGTTCTGCAAATAAACTAAAAAAGACGGCGCTCTTAGGCGCCCCCAAAATCAATAGAGTTGATGTACCTCTTTTCTGCCATTTGTTTTGCCGGACAGTCTGCAGTCCCTGTACTGTGATTAGTAGGTTTTTTGAAGTGCATGCAAGTAGCGCACTTCGGATCCTCGGCTAATTTGGTACACTCTTTTATAGAGTGGCCTTGAATACCACAGTGACCGCAGGTGTGTGCCGAATCTCGACATGTCTTGGCCGCGTGACCATATTGCTGGCATTTGTAGCAGCGTGTGACCAAAGTAAAGTCCCTAACAGGACATGACGACCAATTGATAAATATCCTTTCTTTTGTAATGAGGGCTTTACGAATAAATGCAGGAACTTCAATTATATAATTACAGGTCTCCGCGTCCTTCTTACCCGATTTGTGGCTCAGTTTTATCGAAGGTAAAAATGTCTCGATGGTGGAATTATGAAGCACGTCGGCCAAGTTTTGGTAGTATAGACATGTAAGGACTTCTTTTTCCTGCATAGATGAGGGCACGCCAATAATCACTACTCTTGGCTTTCTTTTATGTGGTTCGTCAAGGGTAAGACCTGAGTTCTTAATTTGTTCTGAGTTTTTTAACTTCTCAATGTCGTCCTTGGACTCGGTACTGATTATGACGCCGCCATTCTTAGTCTTGCGTAAGCCTCTTACTTGCAACTTCATTTGTTCAGGTCGGATAATTTTTTGGACAAGACTTTTTGTGGCCTCGCTTGATTGTAGCTTGTCGTTGGGATAAATAGCTACTGAACTAACTTTTGAGGGCTGTATATAGTCGTTCGTACCTTTCTTTACCATATCTGCAAAAGACTTTTCTGGAACCGGTTTTGCGGCTTCAGCAATATTTAACCTGAGGTACTGTAATTGCTTTGCTAGGTCATATTGGTCTTGCAAAGTTTGGATAGTGGAATGGGCTTGCACGGTTCTATGCTTAATGGACTGGTACTGTACTGCCATTTGCGAAGTTCCATGACTTACTTTTCTACACAGGTTGTTGATGCGTAGTTTTTGGTCAGTGTTAAGTTTGCCCTCTGTAGCAATATGGCACACTTCATTCAAACATTGTTCAATAGTACTCATCCATTTTTGGATATCGGGAGTACGGATAACTTCCAGGTCCTCTTTTTGGAGTGCAGGTCTAGAACGAGGGCAGGGCGCGGGCGCAGAATCCTGCGAAGGCGCGGGTGGCGGCGTGGGGGGAGGAGTACGCACGGTCCTGGCACTTCGGTTAAAAGGACTGCCTTCCATTATTAATTATAGCATAATAGAAAACTTTCCCTTATTAATTTAACTCAATCACTATGCACCTTTATTACCTACACTAATATTTGACATAGATTATTTTACTACCGGCTATTGTTAACAACGAGGTCACTATTTAGCAAATTCGATTATTAAATATTTTCAATAAATTAAACACGTCCAACATAAACGATGATTCACGTTCCAATGGACCGCTTTCGTGGCCAGACAAACAAACAAGCACAAATATGCTTTGTCCATTTTTGCACCGCGGTGTGAACCCAGTTTAATGCGGAATGGTCCACCAAAATCCACGCCTACCACAGAGAAAGGCTTCACTTGGTTAACGCGATATGATGGAAGGTCGCTCATGAAAGGCTGCAGCGGTTGAGGATGCAAACGATAGCATTTCAAGCATTTCGCGAGACAGCGGCGAACTGCACGTTTCGCTGAAATAACCCAAAATTGCTGTATCAGCAAAAAGTGGGTAGTGTTAACGCCAGGGTGGCAATAGTTACGATGTATGGAACTAATAATTAACGATGTAAATGGATGCTCAGAGGGCAAGAGAGCAGGATGTTTTTGCTCATATTCTAACCCTGAGCGTGATAATCTGCCGCCCACCCTGAGGATGCCACCGTCATCGACGAACGGATGGAGTTTACGAAGCTGTTTGTTTAACGGTTTATTCGTTTTTAAATCTGTTATTTCCACAGAAAACATTTGAGCCTGAACGTGTTTTACAACTTGCATTAATGCGGTACGGCGTTCGATATTATTTATGAATGAGGTTTTGTTTTGTTCTTTGCAATTTCGACAGTTTTTAACGAAACGATTAATGTAAGAAAGTACACGCAACAATTTTTCGAGAGACGAAAAACGATGTATAACATTGTCAAAAAGATTTAAATCGCCCTCATCACACACCTTGCCTGTAACCAACGCCACTGATTTGCGAGCTTCAGCTTGTATGATAAATTCCTCATCCTGGGACACAGAGTTTTGGTATGACGGCCACAATGTGTGGTCTTGTGAGAGCCATTGCGGTCCCGCCCACCAAAGGGAATTGTGAATAATTTCACCTGGAAACAAGCCACGAGAGCATATGTCCGCTGGATTATCCCCAGATGAAACGTGGTGCCAGCAGTCAGGTGTAATTTCCTGAATCTGGCTTACCCGGTTTGCGACGAAGGTGGTCCAGCGCGAGGAATGTGAACGTAGCCAGGACAAAACGACTGTAGAATCCGACCACAAGGAGACAGATTCTATAGGAATGTGAGAGAGGTAAGTATCTTTCACGAATTTATAAAGATTAGCTAACAAAAGCGCAGCGCAAAGCTCCAACCTTGGAAGAGAAGTACGCTTCAATGGTACTACACGAGCTTTTGAACAAACAAATGAAACCTCAGTGTCACCAGTGTCGTTCGTATAACGTAAATAGATTACAGCACCATAAGCTGCCTCTGAGCTATCACAAAATCCATGCAGTTCATAGGATTTTGGCGTTAAACACGTAAGTTTACGGGGAATACGAAACTCGGTTAACTGCAAAAGTTGATCCGTATAAGAAGTCCATGTACGGACGACATCGATAGGTGGCGTTTCATCCCAATTCACACCGAGAATCCAGAGTTTCTGGATCAAGCACTTAGCTTGGATTGTGATCGGTGATAAGAAACCCAAAGGATCAAAAATTCTAGCAAGTTCGCTGAGGATTGAACGCTTCGTACACGTTTTATTTGAAGGCTCCACGGTGAAGAGAAAACAATCGGATGATGGGTCCCATTTAAGGCCGAGAACCTTCAGGGGTGAGATATCAGTATTGTCAAGAGATACTGAGCCTTGCAGGCGATCATCGATGGGTATATCAGATAGCAATTGTGGATTATTGCTAACCCACTTTCGAAGTTGAAAACACCCTAATTTGAAGAGACTAATGAGCTGCTTTTTTGCGGCCTGAGCAAGGTAAGGTTAAATCGGTCAAACCCACATACAACATCGTCGACATAACAATCATTGAGGATGATTTGTTTCGCGATAGGGTACTCATCTCCTTCATCATCAGCAAGCTGTCGCAACGTACGGCAAGCGAGATATGGAGATGAGGCTACGCCATACGTGACCGTATTCAAACGATACTCTCGAAGGGCTTCGCGAGGCGAAGCTCTCCAGAGAATACGTTGATAGTCTCGATGGCAAGGTGATACTAGAATTTGCCTGAACATTTGGCGGACATCCGCCATGAGGACGATTTGAGGTTGTCGGAATCGTAAAAGTATTTTCGAAATGTCGGGCTGTATATTAGGACCTGTTAAGTGAGAATCGTTTAGGGAAACATTGTGAAAGTCTTTTGCAGACGCATCGAAGACTACCCGAAGACGAGTGGTAGTGGAATCGGGACGTACAACACAATGGTGTGGAATGTAGTATTTTCCCAAACCGACTTGATCACCAGGAACCAGCGACATGTGATTGGAATCGATGTAGTCTGACATGAAGGCACAATATTGAGAGTGTAATTCAGGGTCACGAGTCATCGTCTTTCGATTGCATGGAATCGACGCAAAGCTATGTCTCGAGAGCCCTCAAAAATAGGCTCCTAATCGTTTCTAAAAGAATACTTGACCATGTATCTGCCCGATGGGTCACGAGAGTGATCTGCTACGAATTTTTATTCACAAAGCATCTCCTCTGGTGTCAAGGAAGTTGCTTTTGGTACTGATTCTAGCTCCCAGAATCGTTTTACTAATGAATTTAGTTCGAGATCGATATTAGTTGACAAAGTCGAAGTGATTAACGCCGTAGTTGAAGGTAATTGAGTCTTGCCAAGAAGAAGCCAACCGAATAACGATTCAAAAGCGATAGGTTGATTTTGGCATCCCTTGACTTGTTGACCCAAAAGCGATTCGGCGAAAACATCAGCAGCTAACAAAATGTCAACTGGTCCCGGAATATCGAAGCTAGGATCAGCTAAAGTTAATGATTCGATATGTGACCATAGCGATGAATTTAATTTAGCTATCGGTTGGTCACTACAGATTTTTGATATGACATGAAATTTTAAATTAAAAAAGGTTTTATCATTTGATCCTATCGAGCACGTGACGTCACCGCTAATAGGAGCACAGGCCTCTCCAAGTCCTGTAACCTGTACCGAAGGTTGTGTCGGTACTAGCTGTAAACGCTTCACGGCCGATTCGGTTATAAAATTACTCTGGCTCCCAGTGTCGAAAAGTGCTCGAAATGATTGCGGGCTTCCATATGTATCTCTGACCTGCACAATTGCTGTCGCTAGCAAAACAGTAGCTTTGGATCGAGATCGCGAGACTAAAGTCGAAGATGCATCTCGTTTCGGTGTATCAGTGAAATCCCGATGAAGCAATGTGTGATGTTTACGTTTACAAGAACGGCATGAAAATATCGAATTACAGTTTTTAAGTTGATGGGACGGTTTTAAACAATTAAAGCACCACTTCTTTTCTTCTGCTAATTTAATTCGCTCATCGATTGATTTTTTAAGAAATTCTGAACAATACGATATCGAATGGAGCTGATTACAGAACGAACACTTGTTAGAATAAGATGTGGGTTTATCTTTACTGTAACTGTTTACAGGTTGATCGTTTTTTGCAGCAACAAGCGCTTGGGAAACATGATTAGGACGTTTATTAAAATTAGAAGGCGGCAACTTTTGCGGATTCGGTTTATTTAATTTAGAACTATCTAAAAAAATGTGTATCGCGAATGAAAGCCTCGCACTTCGACTGCAGGAAAAGTTTCAACTGTTCATAAGTAGGAAACTCGATATCAGAATACTTTTCCTCAAAGCTACGACGCATACTAGTGTCTAATTTCGACAAGACGTGGTAAACCAAAATGAAGTCCCAATTATGAACTGGTAAGTCTATTGTTTTTAAAATACTCAAATTTTCTTCAAAAATGTCAATAGACTTACGAAATTCCTTTGCATCTTTATATTTAAATTCAATATTTAAAATATCACGCCAGCAAGTAAACGCGAGATCACGCTTATTCTTGTAACGACTACATAAGGCTTCGTACGCACTATTGTAGTGCTCGTGAGTTAAAGGGAATGACTTAATGACAGACAACGCGTCGCCACTAAGAGACGATACCAAATAGTGAAACCTTTCCGTATCGGTAAGCGATGGAGAATTATGAATCAAAGCGTTAAAGGTGTCGAAGTATTCGGGCCACTTTTTAATGTTACCAGAAAATGTCGGAAGGGTTATTTTAGGTAAACGAATGTTAGACGACGTTGAACCAAGGCCTTTCGATTGAACCGACGATTCATTTCGACTTAAGTTACGATATAATGATTCGATTTTGTAAAAAATCTCATCGAACTGTTCCTGAATATCAGTATCCACTTCACTATGCTCGTCTAAAATGTCCAAAATAGCAAAATGTGCATCTTCGAAAGTCGCCGCTAGCTGTTTGATGTCACGATGATATGATAAAAATAAATCATGTTGAGAAGAATTACGCATAGCTAACTGACCGACTTCTAAAGCCTTAGTCAAACGTTTAAGTGCAATTGTTCGCTTTCTACGCAATGACGGCAAATCCTTCGCAGTAAATTCAAGATCGGTCGATCTCGATTTACATTTCTTAAAAATACTAGATTTACGCATCGAGTGTTTACTTAAAAGTGACATTTCTACTTTAGTCTACTGAAAGTCCACGATAAAATACAATAAAATAAAAATGTTATCAATTCACCTTAAAATAAAATATTATCAATTCACGCGAGTGTGTCACCGCCCTTACGCTACGAATTACAACGATGATTTTCTGATAACAAATTGATAAGCAATACAGCGCAGTGAGCGGAGATGATGACTCACGCCTTAGTACCTGCTAATACAAGCCGCCTCGGTCACTCGGGAATAATTTAAAATAAACAATTTTAACCGAAATAATTTCGTGGCTTTGAAACTAATAATTACCGTTATTAGGTTAGGTAATTATCAAGGTGTTAATATAGATCTTAATTTTATATTTCAGTATGCTATTTCAACACTGCAAAGAAAGAATTTTACAAATAACTGTTGTAAATTCAAACTTCATCGCGGCACGGATTACCAAGTACCTAAACCTATAGTTACTACGTTGCGGCTACGAGCTATGTTAGCGCGTCAGGTTCGATAGAAAACCGGTTTGGCGAATCGTGACACAATTACCCGAAACAAATTATCAATATGAATTATAATTGTTTGAGGTGAAAATTAAATGTTTTAATCATATTAATTTGTATGATTGCATCTAATGACGATATGTTTAACGAAAACAGATGATTTTAGAATGATTTTAGTCGAATTAAATGTGAGCCGTAAGGAAATTAAGCACCGATAAAAAGTGTGATTGCTTAATTTTGTTCCCACAAATAATTCGAACTAAGAAAACGAATATCAAAGATAACTTTAACGATAAAATAATCTTCATGAAAGAACGATTTAATGCAAATGTAGCTCCCAAGTACTGATACCAACAGAATTTTGCCTACAGTTAGTCCCGATAAAATACGTTAAATCCGCAACCAACAAACGAAATTATAAATAGTTGTAGAAATATCGAATTACGGAGTATTTTAACCAGAAATATCACAAGCAAACCGATGAATACGGCACAGTACCCCACGTAATAAATGGAAGTCCCGGGTTTCGGCACCATAAAAATGTAGCAAACGCACCAGGGTTTTTGTGGTGATGGTGGCTTTCTGCTACTTTTGGGACTGGACTCGCGTTAAGTCCTCGATAAAAGCAAACGATGTTCATGTACTATTGAGACAATGACAAATATAATGCACTCACGTACCTTAAACTGCCACTGCTCGCGCTGACTTCCACTTTCTCCTTCACCAGCTGGTTAGGACTACACTTGCACTGATTGAAAGTTTTTTGAGAAGTTTTGGGTTGAAACGGTAAAATTAGATAATGTGGCGAGCGAGATACGTTGCGTCCACACGATGGCGATCGAATTGTGTTTCTACCCTCGACCAGCACACAATCAGGAGTGAATGCATGACAACCGTTAAAGTTGCGATTTGTCATTGCTCGCGAGGTAGATGAACATCAATTTGACATTTACGTTTAGTTAAGTGATTAAAAATTATACGAAAATGTATGGTAACGAAACAGTATGTCATGAAAGTAAATAACCTCTTTACAATACAATTTACCACTTAGATTATATTCGTGTAAATGAAAATGAAAATATGGTTTATTCATATAAGGTATGATTACATACACTCATGAATCGTCAAAGAAATAACGTCAAACACTGGAAACGAAAAGGAAAACAGTTTCCAATATTTAACGTTATAAGCTACACCATCCGTTCATAAACAACCAGGAGGCCTTGTTCTGAGAAGAACGGGCAAGAAACGTAAATGTAAAGAATCATCATTGGCTTACACTATTTACAACAAGACACAACACGAATCCACTGTAACAATGCAAAATATAACCAAATAATTATTTCAAAAATTACCATATCACAATAATTAAGGTAAAGGCACTAATGAAATTGGTTTCGCTCTTGAAAGTCACCTTTTTCGAGATTAATGTAGAATTATGCGTGGACTCGTTCCGACGTAAAATAGTACGAATGGATTGCTGCGTCGATATGATCAGGGTTGCAGGCGTTGTCAGCTCAGTTATCCAATCTTAAGTTTCCTACCACCTATATATCCAGCTACCAGCAAATAATGCGTCAAGTCGGCCATGCCGAAGTTCTTTGTAAAACGTTTTCGTAGTCCCCAATTTAAAGTGTTCTTTTATCCTCCCTATGTCTTGATTGTATACCATTATTGACTGAAATGTTTCACTGTTCCGATGTGTATTATTTGAATTTCCGAATTTGCTCTCTCTCTAAATTATTTGTAGTATCAAGGCAATGTTGGATATTTTTGTCACATTCTGTTGCCACCATTTGTGCGTTGGTATTTAGTTTAACCGCCAAACTGTTGGACTTTAGAAGAGCTTGACGAGGACGAGCTAGAAGAACTGGAATTAACGACCGCGAACGTGGAACTTGATTTACTGAGATACAATTTTCAGTAACAGGGTCAACAAAGTTTGAATTATTCTCTTCTATACCAGGTGATTTATGGATCAGTATCCAAATTTTTTTTTCAGATATTGGGTATCGTTTACAGGTGCCATTTGTAATAAAAAATAGTTAGGTCAAGTTTTCACAAAATAACATTTTGTCCTAATCAATTATTAACCAAGGGCGACTTTGTGCCGCCCGCCACTAGGTACTTGCCGGCTTAGCACGTACCGCGCGCCGTGCGGCGCATCAAACAATCAGTCGCCCGCGCATCCCCTTTCGTGACGCATGCCCCCCGCCTTTATGACATAGGTCTTTACATTCCAGGAGCTTCTGTGCACTCTGGTTATCATTATAAATTGTACAAGAAACCTCTTCAGACATAAGCTCTGACAACAAGTTCTTAATAAAGGATAAGTCTTTACATATGTCACTTATCGCCAAATATTCGGCTTCGGTACTAGACAAAGCAACGCATCTCTGTTTACGAGATTCCCAGTTAATAGTATTATTTCCTAGCTTTATTACAAAACCAGTGTATGATTTGCGGTCGTTTACATCATTGCCCCAATCGGCATCAGTGTATCCTACCAAACTAAAATTAGCACTCTTTATGAAACATAAAGAATTGTTAATTGTACCGGCTAGATACCTCAATATTCTTTTAGCCGCAGTCCAATGAGATTTATCAAAACAGTTGTTAAACTGACTCAACTGGCTACATGAAAATGAAATATCTGGTCTAGTGCACACAGACAAATACATAAGACTTCCTATGAGTTGCCTATAGTTATGGGTTTCGTCTTCTAAATGTACATTTATATTAGTATTCTTTATCAATTTGCAATTCAAGACCATAGGGGTACTAACTGGCTTACAATTCTCCATATCAAATTGTTTCAGTAATTTTTTAATATATTCAGTTTGATCTAAGGACAAAGTAGTTTGATCTAAAGACAAAGTAGTACTTCTATCTCTAATTACTCTCATGCCAAGACAGTTTTTGAGTGGTCCTAAATTTTTGACATTGAATTTCACTTGTAATACATCTAACAATTGGTCTTTAATTGAACTATTTTTGGTATAAAAGACATAAAAGTCATCAACATATACTGCAAGAACAACAAAGTCTTTATCCAATTTCTTTATATAAATGCATGGTTCACAAAGAGACTGTTTGAAACCAATTACAGTTAAAACATTATGCAACTTTTCATTCCACATTTTACTAGCTTGTTTTAAATCATACAAACTTCTCTGTAATAAACAGACCTCATTAGGATTATTGTTAGAAAAACCAACAGGTTGCTCCATTTAAATAACTTCATTAAGATTACCATTAAGGAATGCAGTTGTAACATCAATGTGGTCTATTTCTAAGTCCATCTCATTTGCCAATGAAAACAATATCCTCATAGAGGAATGCCTAACCACCGGAGAAAAAGTATCATTATAATCTACCCCCTGTCTTTGGGTAAAACCCCTGGCAACCAGTCTGGCTTTAAACCTATCAAATTTCCCATCTGCGACATGCTTTAGTTTGTAAACCCATTTGCACTTCACAATGTTTGTGTTAGTAGGTTTTGCCACCAGTTTCCAAACCTGATGTTCCAAAAGGGAGTTATACTCGCTTTGCATGGCCGCTAGCCAATCCTCACGGTGTGGCGAAGACATAGCTTCGTCATATGATACTGGTTCCTCACATAGACCATGCTGACTTAACATACCATAATCGAAATCACCATACCTTTGTGGTGGTCGTACATTACGTACAGGACGCTGAGACACCCTCGTCGGTTCGACAGACACGCCGGATTCGACAGGCAACAGCTCTTCCCCTCCATCAGAAGGCTGGCCAGATGATGACATACTGTCACAACTCTCGAGAACATCAGACTCATTTAAGCCTGATGCAGTCAAATTTTTCTTTAATTCTTCCTGGTTTACACCATCTAAGGCTTGAGAAAAGTTCCGATCAGAATTTGCAATAATAACATTATCATTATTCATTAAATTATCATTGTGGTTACCATTATTATTAATGAAATTCTCATTCAAAATATTATTATAATAATTATCAATAATATCACAGTCTTTTTCTGATTTATTAGGTACATTATCATACAATTTATTCTCTATAAATGCCACACTACGGGAAATTATCACATTTTGAGGACTAGATGGCTCTGACAATCTATAGCCTTTGCAATTGTCACTATAGCCAACAAAAATAGCCATTTGTGCTTTAGCATCTAATTTCCTACGCTTCTGAGATGGATTCAGATAATAAGTAATGCAGCCGAAGACCCGGAGATGAGACAGGTTCATTGGTGAACCAGACCAGGGGGCCTACCGCCTAACTCGATTGCTAAAGGAAAAGCTATAGTTTATGACGTCATGCTGTTATTTCGCAACAAAAGTACCTAAACTATCAGCGATAGCTTTGAACGAATGATCACCGAATGATTTTGATGAATTTGGCAGAAAATCCGTACCGCCTAAGAAATTAAAGATGGCTGCTAGCTAAATTGATAGCCGTTAGCAATGCATTACTTTTAAGCTATCATCAGCAATCGAGTTAGGCGGTAGGCCCCCTGACCTGCTCAGGCAAACGACCTTCCAGTGCAACAGTGGGTGATCTATTTTTAAGATAAATAGCCGTCATTACAGCCTCACCCCAGTAACGGTTGCCAAGTCTAGACTCTGTTAGCATACACCTAACCCTGCCCATAAGCGTACGGTTAAGACGCTCACTAACCCCGTTTTGTTGTGGACAGTAGGGTACAGTACTTTGGTGCATAATACCTTCCCTTTTAAAATATTCAGAGAATTTCTTACTGAAATATTCACCACCATTATCAGATCTCAAAATTTTGATGTGCAACCCCAATTGATTTTCTACATGTGACTTAAAAGTAATAAATTTTTTTTTATTATAAAGATTTTTCCTTCATAAGGTATCCATAGGTTTTGCGTGTGTAGTCGTCAGTAAAGGTGACAAGATATCTCGCCCCACCCCAGCTTGGCTCCGACATCGGTCCACAAACGTCGCTATGAATTAATTGCAGTGGCTGAATAGCTCTGTGTGCCTGTCCACTAGGATAAGATGCGGCCGACATCTTCCCCTGAAGACATGGCTCACAGTTCTTCGGTTGACATTCATCCTGAAACATAATACCACATGCACTTTCCCGAAGTTGTATCATACCTTTCACACTTAGGTGTCCAAGACGTCTGTGCCACAACTGTGCCGGTAAGCTTGCTGCTACTATGGCTCTCGGTGATTCATGGCTTTCTTTACCCAGGAACAAAGAGTGCTCCTTTGGCGAGGTTTCACTCTCCACATTAATATTATAAGACACACACAATTTGTATAAACCATCTGTACATGCAAGACATGCAATTGGGTTGCCAGACGCTTTGTTATAGACAGAACAGCCCTTATCATTAAAAAACAACAGAATGACCCTTTTGAATCAATTTAGAAACAGATAATAAATTACTTGACAGATGGGGCACATACAATACATTAGACAAAGTCAATGGATTCACCTGGTTACCAATAGATAGTTTTATGGTTCCTATACATTGACTGGTTAATATATTATTGTTAGGGACTTTGATTATTGTATGGCAAGGTTGCATACATACATACATGTATGTATGCAACCTTGGTAAGCAGAGGTGAACTAGCACCCACATTTCGCCAATTATGTTAGGTCCCATGTAATAGGTGGCGAGCCTATTGCCATATATCGGGCACAAAAGTGTCGCAGTACATTGCTAGGTGGTATAAGAGGAACGCTGCTGCCCATCCCTCATCACTGATTTATCCTTAGTCGCCTTGTACGACACCCACGGGAGGGATTTGGGGTGGTGACAATTGTATTCTACTCTGCCGTCACCACACGGCAAGGTTGTATATCCTCAAATAATGCTCTATTATTAACCATATGGTTGCTAGCACCACTGTCCATGTAAAAAATCCTATCCTTATCGGGAACAGTCATTAATGCTGAAACTGAAACCAAATGTGAACTGTTGACTCCTGCAGTCGTCGCTTGGCTTGACTTTCGTTCGCGCTTCCATTTGAAACAACGGGCTTTTGAATGTCCTTTCTTCTTACAATAATTACACACTAAATTTCCAATTTTGTTCGATACAAAAGCTGATCCATTTTCATTTGTTACTTTTCTAGAGTATTCTTGCAAAAGTCTTGCTTTAATTAGCTCACTAGAGAGTTGATTTGTTGCCGTAACAGCAGCCATACTTGAGACGTGTGTCATATTGCGACGACAGCCCGCTAAGTAAAATCTCAGCAACTTCAGCGTCTTCTATTGACTTCCCAGTGTCAAGGAGCTGCTGAACCAACGTTGTCACCTCTTCTATGTATGCACTCATTGTGTTATACTCACTGAATTGAATCCTGTGCAATTTTCTCAAAAGTAAATCTCTTCTATAGAGACCCTTGTCTTCAAAAACGTCAGTCAAATTCTTCCATGCCTCAGCAGCTCTCTGTGCATTGCGGACCTACTGATACAAACTTGGCTTCAAAGCGAGGCATATGCGCGCCAGAGGACGTGGTCCATTCACTGCATCTTCGTCACGCCCCTGAACGACTTCCCAAAGGCCTTCCAAAGTTAAAATATTCTTCATAGTTAATTTCCATGTGTGGAAATTCGCAGGGCCATCCAGCTTATCAACTCCCGGTGTGGCGACAACATGGCTCGGTTTCCGCAAAATATTGCCGGCAAACTCCCAGATGCCTTGTTTTTGTTAAAAAAAAAATTAAGTTGGGCCGGACGCTAATCAAAATCAACATGTAATCTGTTCTGACTGGTGCTGAAAAGGTTGGCTCCAAAGCTCACGCTCAACAAACGCACGCTGGTCCCATAACCTACAGGGTGGACCAAAAGTCCGGTAACATTTGAATCGAGCGCTGCTTCACCTTGGTCGCTTGTCAAGATCATTGGGCAGCCGAAACGCGCGATCCACTGAGTGTAAACAATATCTGCAACGTTTTCGGCGGTGATGTTGTCCGTAGGTATTGCTTCGGGCCATTTCGTTGTTCGGTCGATCATTGTGACTAGGTAGCGATGACCTTGAGTTGTTGTAGGTAGCGGTCCGACGATATCGACGTGTATGTGTTGAAATCGGTCTGTTGGCGGGAAATGTGAGATGCTGGATGATGTATGACGATGTATTTTGCTCTTCTGACAATCGATGCAATTTCGTGTCCATTGACTTATATCTGCGTTCATCGATGGCCAAAAGTACTTCTGTGACGTCAGTTTCCGCTGTTCAGCGGAGTACAACGTGCATTTTGCGTACGCGAGTACTATCGCAACAATGATTCTGCGACTGAAGCGCAACGAAAATTTTGTACACAGTACAACATACGTAATAAAAATCAAGCTCCATCAACTCGTGCTATTAAAAATTTGATACAGAAGTTCGAGAAGACGGGTTCAACATTAAATCAACCACGATCCGGCCGACCTAGGACGTCGAGAGAGCCCGTAAACATAGAGCGCGTACGAGCATCTGTTAGAGAACAACCTGGCCTCTCTACTCGAAAGCGGTCTAGTGTTTTAAATGTGTCCAGGACATCTTTAAATCGTATTCTTCACAAAGATTTACCATTTACATCCGTATAAAATTCAAATTGTACAGCAATTAAAGCCAAATGACTACACTCAGAGACTGCAGTTTGCCAACGAAATGCTTGCGAGGTTTACGAGCTTCAATAACATATTTTTCTCAGACTAGGCACATTTTCACCTAACTGGGCATGTGAACAGGCAAAATTGCAGATACTGGAGTGATGCTAACCCACAATTGAAGCACCAAAAGCCCTAACACTCACCCAAAGTTACTTGTATGGGCAGCTTTATCAGCCAGTGGAATTATTGGTCCTTATTTTTATGGGACTCAGAGAAGCCGTCCCGTTACCGTCAACACACAGCGATACATTGCCATGCTACAGAACTTTTTTGCTCTAGCATTACAGGACTACTCTGGTTTTAATCAACGAACATGGTTTCAACAAGATGGGGCCACATGTCACACCTCCAACGACTCAATAGCAGCGGTTCGTGAAATTTTTGGGCAAAAAGTCATATCCAAAAGAGGTGACATTAACTGGCCACCCCGCAGCCCGGATTTGTCACCAATGGACTTTTTCCTTTGCGGATACCTCAAAAGTAAAGTTTTTAATAACAACCCTCAGTCTATTGAAGAATAGCATACGCGAGGAAATTCAGAACATTTCTCCAAACACTTGTCGGGTGGTGATGGAAAATTTCCGCAGGAGTGCCAAACTAAACGAGGGACACATTTGGACGACTTTATTTAAAAAAAATAAAACCCTGATTTTTGTACTTTTATAACAAATAAACAAATTTTCTCTCATATCTCTTTTTGTATTTTTTATAACCATTTGAAATGTTACCGGACTTTTGGTCCACCCTGTATTAAGTTATTTAATATATAATAGGTTGGGGAAAAAGTTTCTTCGCATTTTTTAAGAAAATTCAAAACATTTTTTAATATAGTTTATTTACATTTAACTGAAGTATGTAGGTACCATTTTGTTCGATAACTTTTTGCCATCTTGTAGGTAGGGACATGATCCCATTGCTATAGAAATTTTGGGACTTCTGGTCAAAATACCGCGACAAGTGGTTTTGGCAGTCCTCTCGTGATGTTAACCTGACACTGCCTCAAGAATTCTGAAGAGACCGAAACAGGTGGAAATCTGAAGGTGCAAGGTTAGGACTATACGGCGGATGCATTAACACCTCCCAGCCAAACTCTCTTAATTTTTGCTGAGTGGCTAAAGATGTGTGAGGTCTAGCGTTATCATGATGAAAAACCACACCCCTTCTGTTGATTAATTCCGGCCGCTTTCTCTCAACTTCTTGCTTTAAACTCATCAGTTGTTCGCAGTAGAGTTCAGAATCGATGGTCCTGCCTGGTGGTAACAGCTCATAATGAATAATGCCCTTCCAATCCCACCACACACACAGCATCACCTTGTTGCGAGTTAACCCGGGTTTCGCCACAGTCTGTGAAGCCTGACCGGCCTTTGACCACGACCTTTTTCGCACGTTCTTGTCGTACGTGATCCACTTTTCATCACCAGTTATCAGCTTCTTTAAAAATGGTTCGGTTTCATTACGTCGTAATAAAGAATCACAAATGAGTACACGGTTCATTAGGTTTCTTTCAGTTAGCTCGTGAGGTACCCAAATGTCGAGCTTTTTTGTGTACCCAGTTTTTTTCAAATGCGCCAAAACTGTTTTGTGGTCAATTCCCAGTTCTTCAGCTACGTCGTAACTACTGACATGCCGATCTTGCTCCACTTTTTCAAAAATGGCATCCATTTTATCTGTAATAGGGCGACCAAAGCGACGTGCATCTTTGACAAAATTTCCGGAATGAAAACGCTTAAACCAAATTTGTGCTACTCTCACAGCCACTGCACTAGGTGCATAAACATCGCAAATTTTTTTCGCGGCTTGCGATGCATTTTTACCTTTTTTGTCGTAAAATTTTAAAATGTATCGAATTTCTTCATTAGATTCACTCATCTTGGCGGTACGAAAAAGAAATGAAAATCACACATTTTCCTAATTTGAATTTGGAATTATGTTCTTTAAAATTTAAACTTTCAATGATACCAAAACCAGCCAGATACAAATAGTATAGCCAAAGAGATTTTATTACAAGTTTATACATACTATAATGCGAAAAGACTTTTTCCCCAACCTAATATGTTATAAATAAGGGAACTACAAACTTAATAGGTCGACAATGGTTATCCGAATTAGGAATACCTATTAAGGTTTATAAGGAGAACCCAAACAATAACTATATGCTGGACCATATTCCAAATAAAAATAAATTAATTGAGGAAATCCTTTCTAGGCATGAATCCCTGTTCGACGGCACATTAGGTAAATACACGGGGGGCACAGCGGAGTTACATGTACGTGACGGGGCTCAACCCATCTTCTGCCGCGCGAGGCCGCTGGCGTACGCTCTACGGGAGCGAGTCGATGCCGAGCTCGACAGCATGCTACGCGCCGGCGTCATTGAGCCCGTCGACCACTCCGACTGGGCCACACCACTGGTTGTGGTACGGAAAGCCGATGGTAGCTTAAGACTATGTGCCGATTAATAATAATAATAATAATAATAATAAATATTTTTACACTCACACCTATCGTCTAGCCCAAAGTAAGTAGCTTAAGCACTTGTGTTATGGATACTAGATGACGGACATATTTTTAATATAATTATATATATATAAATGTTCAAAATATACTACATAAACATATACACAACCATGACTCGGAAACAAACATTTGTGGTCATCACAAAGTTTGCCCCTACCAGGATTCGAACCCGGGACCTCCTGGCCAATACCCAGCAATCTGAGCATTTGACCAAGGCTGCCTTCAAATTACAAATGCCGATTACAAGGTAACCCTTAATAAAGTGTTAGAGATCGATAGGTTTCCGGTTCCAAAAATTGAGGATCTTTTCAGTAATCTGAGCGGAAATATTTTCTTCACGATACTAGATTTATCGCAAGCTTATAACCAGGTTGTTTTATCGGAACGATCAAGAGGATATACAGTAATTAATACGCACAGGGGATTATTTAAATATAAGCGTCTAGTGTACGGCATTTCGTCCAGCCCAAGTCTTTTCCAAAAAATTATGATGATGTTCAAAAATAATCCAAACGTTGAGATTTTTTACGACGACATTTTATTAAAAAATCAAGATTTAAATAGTCATATAAAATCAATACAAGAAGTTTTAGAAAAATTGGCCATCAATGGTTGGAAAATTAAAAAAAGTAAATGTGAATTTTTAGCAAAGGAAGTTAGGTATTTAGGGTTTATAATTGATAAGAATGGTATTCGAGCAGACCCAAATAAAATAAAACCCATCTCCACTATGCCCCATCCAAATAATGTAACCGAGTTAAAATCATTTATGGGGATGGTAAGTTTTTATGGTAAATTCATTAAAAATCTCAGTACACACATGTCGCCACTTTATCAACTTTTAAAAAAAGGTAAACATTGGCATTGGGGAAATGAGCAGGACTCTGCTTTCGAAAATATTAAGAAATTTTTGTGTAGCACTGAAACATTGGTGCATTTCGATATAGAAAAAGAATCTGGCGTAACGGTGGATGCTAGCTCGTGCGGTCTCGGTGCCGTGTTGGCGCAGCGCTCGCCAGACGGCGGTGAACGCGTCGTAGCATATGCTCCACGCGCGCTAACCACCCACGAAATGCATTATAGTCAGATACAAAAAGAGGCGTTAGCTATTATTTTTGCAGTGGATAAGTTTCACCAATATTTGTCCGGCAGGAAATTCTTACTTCGCACAGACCATAAGCCGCTAGTGAGTATTTTTGGACATAATGCGGGTATACTAAGTGCGGCAGCTAGTCGTCTTCACCGCTGGGCAATAAAACTATCAGCCTATGATTTAAGAATAGAATATATTAGGACGGATAAAAATACTGCAGACATACTTTCACGTTTAATAGAATCTCAAAAATATGAGATAGGAGCTGATAGCGAGTGAGGTGGACTGTATAGGTGGCGGATGATGAAAACACGGGCTGATAATTAAATACAAATATAATACGATAAAATAAGCGAGAATACAAAAACCTGACCACGACACACACAGATAGCAACGTAACAGCAATGACACCTAAAAACAAAACTAACTTAATATATATCAATCATTGTCATATAAAAGGCATAGAGTTTTCCAGATTGGCGTCGAGCACTCCGCCTGGCAGACTACTTCTGGGCACGCTGGCTGCGAGAGTACCTACCAACTCTCGGGCCCAGAGGAGTTCAAGACGTCGGAGACAATTTTAAAGAGGGGGACGTGGTGCTAGTAGTAGACTCGACCTTGCCACGAGGTTTGTGGCCTCTAGGTAGGGTGGTCAAAGTGTCCACGGGTCCGGACGGACGGGTTCGCGTGGCGGATGTTTTTACCAAGGAGGGTACACTGCGCAGGCCCGTCCGCAAGCTTCTCCTTATGGAAGCTGAGTCCCAGCCAGTCGCCACCGGTGTTTAGTGTTCCACTGGGGGTGGGAATGTTGGCGACTGGCTGGAAAACTATGCCTTTTATATGACAATGATTGATATATATTAAGTTAGTTTTTATTAAGATATATACATGTAATATGATCTAAGGACAATAAAACTGTACTTAGAGAGGAGGGAAACTATTACAATACTAACACTCGTGTATGTGTTGAACCGGGCTTTTGTGTTTGCTGATATTGAGTGCAGCCTAGTGTTTTAGATGTCTCTTTGCCTTCTTAATATGGCGAGTCTCCTCCTCGTCATCCGACTCAGTTCCTGATGACTCACTGTAGATGGTATCCGCAGCTCTTTTATGACCTGTATCAGTTAAGACTTGCGATAGAGGAGTCTCTGGAATGGTGTACCCCTTTCGCTCTCTCAACCAGGTTCTCTGCTCCTCGGTCAGGGCCTCGGATCCCATCGGCGTAGATGTCATTCTCAGGACTCTTCTCACTACGTCTTGATTTATTGCCTGGTCTAGTAGAGATTTACTACCTTGGTAGTTGCGCTGCACCTTTTTCGTTCTCTTCGCCCACTCAAGTGTAGCTGCGTAGAGATTTGGATACTTATTGTTATCCACTAATCTGCAAGTGGAGTATTTGTCTCCTTCAATGGCTTTGACATGAGTAAGGGCTGCGTCCAACCTCATGACCTCGTTCAACACAAAAGGGATCTCCATTACTCGACTCCCAGATGTGGTGAACAAGTTCATGAGGTTAACCGACTTCAGATACGCATCTCTATATACAAGATCTAATTGGGTTAGCACAGCCCTGGTTATGGCGGGCTCCTGATCACGGGAGTCTCCAAGAGATAGATACCGGATAAGAAGGTCCTTTCTAACATCTATATGGCTATACAGAGTGTGTTTTTTGTCAGTTATGAATCGCCAAACTCCTTCCATGAAGGCCTCAGACAGGCAATTGGCCTTGGGAAGACCTGCTAAACCCGCAGCCCACCTCTTCTTGCATGCAGGAGCGTTTTCTGTTGTGGGATCCTTGACCAGTCCCATTAGACTTGCGCCAACGAAGTTCGTCCCATTGTCAGAGATGATGGTGGAAGGTGATCCTCTGCGTGCAATGAAGCGTCTCAAACTCATTATGGCGGCATCTGATGACAGTGAAGACACGACTTCTAGGTGAACCGCACGGGTGACGAGGCAAGTATATAACGCCACGTAACGCTTTTCCTGGCGTCGGGCCACGGCCACGGTCACGGTAACTGGGCCAAAATAGTCAAGACCCGTGTGCGTGAACGGCCTTGTGTGGTGATCCAGGCGTTCTATGGGCAGGTTTCCCGCTCTTGGAACAATCACTCGTCCTTTGAATCTCCGGCATTGTCTACAGGTCGCTACCACGCTCTTTATGGTGCTCCTTGCCTTCAGGACCCAAGGACGACCGGGAGGACTTTTAGTAGACCACGTGGACGTGACAGTGACTGCGGTGAACCTGTTGTAGCGATAACAATGTTAGACGCCTTTGTGGGTGTTTCGATGCTTCCGTCGACAGGTACAAGTGGATTAGTTGTTGCAACTAAGTTAGGTGGCGAGACGGGCGTTGTTACGACGGGTGGCGTGCCATGAAGCAATTGATGGTGACGCCTAGAACAGCCATTGAGACCGCAGCGCTTAGCGCGACAGTTGTTCCACTTATGAGGTACCGACCTTAAGCAACGGAAGCATGTTTTGGTTTCCCTAACCCATTGCCATCGTTGGTCTGTAGTTAGAGAAAGGAAATGTTTACACGACCTTATTACATGAGCCCCTTGTTTGCAATATGTGCACTCGACCTTATTATCATTAGTTGAGACAGTAGTGTGAATAACCTCTTTTTTAAAAGTCCTGGATATTTGCGGCGACGTAGCGTCAACAAAATAATTGAATTTCAACTGCCTATCTGCCTCAGACAAAAGAAACCGAGATAATAATTCAATTTTGGAAATGTTTTCGCTGACGGCCGAGTGATCAGAAGCAAAATCGGTGAAACGAGCCCTAGTGTGCTCGTTGAGTTTGAGTGCAACGCAACGAAACAGCTCGGGTGAGTGTAAATAGTCCGTCTGATTAAGCTGCCTAATAGTAACTATAAAATTTCGAATTTTGTTAGCTAATGTGTTCAGTTCGTCAGGCGTGTTTATTTTGACGTGTGCCCGCAATTCGGCGATCTCACGAGCAACCAGGAGTTCGGGGCGCGCAAAATTTTGTTCTAAGGCGCGGATGACGTCCTCTGGTTTGCACGCTGTCCAAAGTAGAGACGCCACTGACTGATACGCCGCGCCGCGTATGGCGCTGTTTAGTCGCGCCAAGTTTTCTGTTGGAGAGAAAAAACCTTTAGTATTATCGTAGCTTGATTTGAAAGCCATCCACTGAGTGATCTCTCCAGAAAGATCACTTTTGATCTCGATAGAAACAACGTTGACAGCTGGCGTTTTGTATTAGATGGCGATTAGAGTTTATCAATCATATTAACGACGATTTAGATACCCTTATCAAACAGCAGTACGATATCGACTCCATAGAAATCACAAAGTCACGCAGCCCAACAGAGATGATAAGCGTGCAATAGAGATGATAGACTCATCGGTAAATAGGCTCGACGACGGCCGTTTTGAAGTGCGTTTGCCATGGAAGCAAGAGTTGCCAAAATATATTCCGGACAGCTATCCACAGGCGCTATCACGCTTCAAAGCGCTCGAACGTCAAATGACCAGGGACCCAGATTTCTAGGCCGCGTTTCGTCATTTTATATATGATATTATTCACAAAGGTTACGCCGAAGAATGCTACCCTAGCACTTACCATAAACGTCTTCCCACAGGCAGTTCGCATGTTAGCTCAGATGGTAAAATCCGCTGGTACCTTCCAATTTTCGGAGTTTTCCATCCTCAAAAAAAGAAACTTAGGGCGGTTCACGACGCCGCGTCTGTGACTCAGGGCGTCAGTCTAAATAGTCTCTTATTAAAAGGCCCCGATCTGCTACAACCTCTTTTAGATATCTTGTTCCGTTTTAGAGAGGGTGCTGTGGCACTTAATGCCGATATAAAAGAGATGTTTCCCCAGATAAAAATTTCTGCGATAGAGGAGTCTCTGGAATGGTGTACCCCTTTCGCTCTCTCAACCAGGTTCTCTGCTCCTCGGTCAGGGCCTCGGATCCCATCGGCGTAGATGTCATTCTCAGGACTCTTCTCACTACGTCTTGATTTATTGCCTGGTCTAGTAGAGATTTACTACCTTGGTAGTTGCGCTGCACCTTTTTCGTTCTCTTCGCCCACTCAAGTGTAGCTGCGTAGAGATTTGGATACTTATTGTTATCCACTAATCTGCAAGTGGAGTATTTGTCTCCTTCAATGGCTTTGACATGAGTAAGGGCTGCGTCCAACCTCATGACCTCGTTCAACACACAAGGGATCTCCATTACTCGACTCCCAGATGTGGTGAACAAGTTCACGAGGTTAACCGACTTCAGATACGCATCTCTATATACAAGATCTAATTGGGTTAGCACAGCCCTGGTTATGGCGGGCTCCTGATCACGGGAGTCTCCAAGAGATAGATACCGGATAAGAAGGTCCTTTCTAACATCTATATGGCTATACAGAGTGTGTTTTTTGTCAGTTATAAATCGCCAAACTCCTTCCATGAAGGCCTCAGACAGGCAATTGGCCTTGGGAAGACCTGCTAAACCCGCAGCCCACCTCTTCTTGCATGCAGGAGCGTTTTCTGTTGTGGGATCCTTGACCAGTCCCATTAGACTTGCGCCAACGAAGTTCGTCCCATTGTCAGAGATGATGGTGGAAGGTGATCCTCTGCGTGCAATGAAGCGTCTCAAACTCATTATGGCGGCATCTGATGACAGTGAAGACACGACTTCTAGGTGAACCGCACGGGTGACGAGGCAAGTATATAACGCCACGTAACGCTTTTCCTGGCGTCGGGCCACGGCCACGGTCACGGTAACTGGGCCAAAATAGTCAAGACCCGTGTGCGTGAACGGCCTTGTGTGGTGATCCAGGCGTTCTATGGGCAGGTTTCCCGCTCTTGGAACAATCACTCGTCCTTTGAATCTCCGGCATTGTCTACAGGTCGCTACCACGCTCTTTATGGTGCTCCTTGCCTTCAGGACCCAAGGACGACCGGGAGGACTTTTAGTAGACCACGTGGACGTGACAGTGACTGCGGTGAACCTGTTGTAGCGATAACAATGTTAGACGCCTTTGTGGGTGTTTCGATGCTTCCGTCGACAGGTACAAGTGGATTAGTTGTTGCAACTAAGTTAGGTGGCGAGACGGGCGTTGTTACGACGGGTGGCGTGCCATGAAGCAATTGATGGTGACGCCTAGAACAGCCATTGAGACCGCAGCGCTTAGCGCGACAGTTGTTCCACTTATGAGGTACCGACCTTAAGCAACGGAAGCATGTTTTGGTTTCCCTAACCCATTGCCATCGTTGGTCTGTAGTTAGAGAAAGGAAATGTTTACACGACCTTATTACATGAGCCCCTTGTTTGCAATATGTGCACTCGACCTTATTATCATTAGTTGAGACAGTAGTGTGAATAACCTCTTTTTTAAAAGTCCTGGATATTTGCGGCGACGTAGCGTCAACAAAATAATTGAATTTCAACTGCCTATCTGCCTCAGACAAAAGAAACCGAGATAATAATTCAATTTTGGAAATGTTTTCGCTGACGGCCGAGTGATCAGAAGCAAAATCGGTGAAACGAGCCCTAGTGTGCTCGTTGAGTTTGAGTGCAACGCAACGAAACAGCTCGGGTGAGTGTAAATAGTCCGTCTGATTAAGCTGCCTAATAGTAACTATAAAATTTCGAATTTTGTTAGCTAATGTGTTCAGTTCGTCAGGCGTGTTTATTTTGACGTGTGCCCGCAATTCGGCGATCTCACGAGCAACCAGGAGTTCGGGGCGCGCAAAATTTTGTTCTAAGGCGCGGATGACGTCCTCTGGTTTGCACGCTGTCCAAAGTAGAGACGCCACTGACTGATACGCCGCGCCGCGTATGGCGCTGTTTAGTCGCGCCAAGTTTTCTGTTGGAGAGAAAAAACCTTTAGTATTATCGTAGCTTGATTTGAAAGCCATCCACTGAGTGATCTCTCCAGAAAGATCACTTTTGATCTCGATAGAAACAACGTTGACAGCTGGCGTTTTGTATTAGATGGCGATTAGAGTTTATCAATCATATTAACGACGATTTAGATACCCTTATCAAACAGCAGTACGATATCGACTCCATAGAAATCACAAAGTCACGCAGCCCAACAGAGATGATAAGCGTGCAATAGAGATGATAGACTCATCGGTAAATAGGCTCGACGACGGCCGTTTTGAAGTGCGTTTGCCATGGAAGCAAGAGTTGCCAAAATATATTCCGGACAGCTATCCACAGGCGCTATCACGCTTCAAAGCGCTCGAACGTCAAATGACCAGGGACCCAGATTTCTAGGCCGCGTTTCGTCATTTTATATATGATATTATTCACAAAGGTTACGCCGAAGAATGCTACCCTAGCACTTACCATAAACGTCTTCCCACAGGCAGTTCGCATGTTAGCTCAGATGGTAAAATCCGCTGGTACCTTCCAATTTTCGGAGTTTTCCATCCTCAAAAAAAGAAACTTAGGGCGGTTCACGACGCCGCGTCTGTGACTCAGGGCGTCAGTCTAAATAGTCTCTTATTAAAAGGCCCCGATCTGCTACAACCTCTTTTAGATATCTTGTTCCGTTTTAGAGAGGGTGCTGTGGCACTTAATGCCGATATAAAAGAGATGTTTCCCCAGATAAAAATTTCTGCGATAGAGGAGTCTCTGGAATGGTGTACCCCTTTCGCTCTCTCAACCAGGTTCTCTGCTCCTCGGTCAGGGCCTCGGATCCCATCGGCGTAGATGTCATTCTCAGGACTCTTCTCACTACGTCTTGATTTATTGCCTGGTCTAGTAGAGATTTACTACCTTGGTAGTTGCGCTGCACCTTTTTCGTTCTCTTCGCCCACTCAAGTGTAGCTGCGTAGAGATTTGGATACTTATTGTTATCCACTAATCTGCAAGTGGAGTATTTGTCTCCTTCAATGGCTTTGACATGAGTAAGGGCTGCGTCCAACCTCATGACCTCGTTCAACACACAAGGGATCTCCATTACTCGACTCCCAGATGTGGTGAACAAGTTCACGAGGTTAACCGACTTCAGATACGCATCTCTATATACAAGATCTAATTGGGTTAGCACAGCCCTGGTTATGGCGGGCTCCTGATCACGGGAGTCTCCAAGAGATAGATACCGGATAAGAAGGTCCTTTCTAACATCTATATGGCTATACAGAGTGTGTTTTTTGTCAGTTATAAATCGCCAAACTCCTTCCATGAAGGCCTCAGACAGGCAATTGGCCTTGGGAAGACCTGCTAAACCCGCAGCCCACCTCTTCTTGCATGCAGGAGCGTTTTCTGTTGTGGGATCCTTGACCAGTCCCATTAGACTTGCGCCAACGAAGTTCGTCCCATTGTCAGAGATGATGGTGGAAGGTGATCCTCTGCGTGCAATGAAGCGTCTCAAACTCATTATGGCGGCATCTGATGACAGTGAAGACACGACTTCTAGGTGAACCGCACGGGTGACGAGGCAAGTATATAACGCCACGTAACGCTTTTCCTGGCGTCGGGCCACGGCCACGGTCACGGTAACTGGGCCAAAATAGTCAAGACCCGTGTGCGTGAACGGCCTTGTGTGGTGATCCAGGCGTTCTATGGGCAGGTTTCCCGCTCTTGGAACAATCACTCGTCCTTTGAATCTCCGGCATTGTCTACAGGTCGCTACCACGCTCTTTATGGTGCTCCTTGCCTTCAGGACCCAAGGACGACCGGGAGGACTTTTAGTAGACCACGTGGACGTGACAGTGACTGCGGTGAACCTGTTGTAGCGATAACAATGTTAGACGCCTTTGTGGGTGTTTCGATGCTTCCGTCGACAGGTACAAGTGGATTAGTTGTTGCAACTAAGTTAGGTGGCGAGACGGGCGTTGTTACGACGGGTGGCGTGCCATGAAGCAACTGATGGTGACGCCTAGAACAGCCATTGAGACCGCAGCGCTTAGCGCGACAGTTGTTCCACTTATGAGGTACCGACCTTAAGCAACGGAAGCATGTTTTGGTTTCCCTAACCCATTGCCATCGTTGGTCTGTAGTTAGAGAAAGGAAATGTTTACACGACCTTATTACATGAGCCCCTTGTTTGCAATATGTGCACTCGACCTTATTATCATTAGTTGAGACAGTAGTGTGAATAACCTCTTTTTTAAAAGTCCTGGATATTTGCGGCGACGTAGCGTCAACAAAATAATTGAATTTCAACTGCCTATCTGCCTCAGACAAAAGAAACCGAGATAATAATTCAATTTTGGAAATGTTTTCGCTGACGGCCGAGTGATCAGAAGCAAAATCGGTGAAACGAGCCCTAGTGTGCTCGTTGAGTTTGAGTGCAACGCAACGAAACAGCTCGGGTGAGTGTAAATAGTCCGTCTGATTAAGCTGCCTAATAGTAACTATAAAATTTCGAATTTTGTTAGCTAATGTGTTCAGTTCGTCAGGCGTGTTTATTTTGACGTGTGCCCGCAATTCGGCGATCTCACGAGCAACCAGGAGTTCGGGGCGCGCAAAATTTTGTTCTAAGGCGCGGATGACGTCCTCTGGTTTGCACGCTGTCCAAAGTAGAGACGCCACTGACTGATACGCCGCGCCGCGTATGGCGCTGTTTAGTCGCGCCAAGTTTTCTGTTGGAGAGAAAAAACCTTTAGTATTATCGTAGCTTGATTTGAAAGCCATCCACTGAGTGATCTCTCCAGAAAGATCACTTTTGATCTCGATAGAAACAACGTTGACAGCTGGCGTTTTGTATTAGATGGCGATTAGAGTTTATCAATCATATTAACGACGATTTAGATACCCTTATCAAACAGCAGTACGATATCGACTCCATAGAAATCACAAAGTCACGCAGCCCAACAGAGATGATAAGCGTGCAATAGAGATGATAGACTCATCGGTAAATAGGCTCGACGACGGCCGTTTTGAAGTGCGTTTGCCATGGAAGCAAGAGTTGCCAAAATATATTCCGGACAGCTATCCACAGGCGCTATCACGCTTCAAAGCGCTCGAACGTCAAATGACCAGGGACCCAGATTTCTAGGCCGCGTTTCGTCATTTTATATATGATATTATTCACAAAGGTTACGCCGAAGAATGCTACCCTAGCACTTACCATAAACGTCTTCCCACAGGCAGTTCGCATGTTAGCTCAGATGGTAAAATCCGCTGGTACCTTCCAATTTTCGGAGTTTTCCATCCTCAAAAAAAGAAACTTAGGGCGGTTCACGACGCCGCGTCTGTGACTCAGGGCGTCAGTCTAAATAGTCTCTTATTAAAAGGCCCCGATCTGCTACAACCTCTTTTAGATATCTTGTTCCGTTTTAGAGAGGGTGCTGTGGCACTTAATGCCGATATAAAAGAGATGTTTCCCCAGATAAAAATTTCTGCGATAGAGGAGTCTCTGGAATGGTGTACCCCTTTCGCTCTCTCAACCAGGTTCTCTGCTCCTCGGTCAGGGCCTCGGATCCCATCGGCGTAGATGTCATTCTCAGGACTCTTCTCACTACGTCTTGATTTATTGCCTGGTCTAGTAGAGATTTACTACCTTGGTAGTTGCGCTGCACCTTTTTCGTTCTCTTCGCCCACTCAAGTGTAGCTGCGTAGAGATTTGGATACTTATTGTTATCCACTAATCTGCAAGTGGAGTATTTGTCTCCTTCAATGGCTTTGACATGAGTAAGGGCTGCGTCCAACCTCATGACCTCGTTCAACACACAAGGGATCTCCATTACTCGACTCCCAGATGTGGTGAACAAGTTCACGAGGTTAACCGACTTCAGATACGCATCTCTATATACAAGATCTAATTGGGTTAGCACAGCCCTGGTTATGGCGGGCTCCTGATCACGGGAGTCTCCAAGAGATAGATACCGGATAAGAAGGTCCTTTCTAACATCTATATGGCTATACAGAGTGTGTTTTTTGTCAGTTATAAATCGCCAAACTCCTTCCATGAAGGCCTCAGACAGGCAATTGGCCTTGGGAAGACCTGCTAAACCCGCAGCCCACCTCTTCTTGCATGCAGGAGCGTTTTCTGTTGTGGGATCCTTGACCAGTCCCATTAGACTTGCGCCAACGAAGTTCGTCCCATTGTCAGAGATGATGGTGGAAGGTGATCCTCTGCGTGCAATGAAGCGTCTCAAACTCATTATGGCGGCATCTGATGACAGTGAAGACACGACTTCTAGGTGAACCGCACGGGTGACGAGGCAAGTATATAACGCCACGTAACGCTTTTCCTGGCGTCGGGCCACGGCCACGGTCACGGTAACTGGGCCAAAATAGTCAAGACCCGTGTGCGTGAACGGCCTTGTGTGGTGATCCAGGCGTTCTATGGGCAGGTTTCCCGCTCTTGGAACAATCACTCGTCCTTTGAATCTCCGGCATTGTCTACAGGTCGCTACCACGCTCTTTATGGTGCTCCTTGCCTTCAGGACCCAAGGACGACCGGGAGGACTTTTAGTAGACCACGTGGACGTGACAGTGACTGCGGTGAACCTGTTGTAGCGATAACAATGTTAGACGCCTTTGTGGGTGTTTCGATGCTTCCGTCGACAGGTACAAGTGGATTAGTTGTTGCAACTAAGTTAGGTGGCGAGACGGGCGTTGTTACGACGGGTGGCGTGCCATGAAGCAACTGATGGTGACGCCTAGAACAGCCATTGAGACCGCAGCGCTTAGCGCGACAGTTGTTCCACTTATGAGGTACCGACCTTAAGCAACGGAAGCATGTTTTGGTTTCCCTAACCCATTGCCATCGTTGGTCTGTAGTTAGAGAAAGGAAATGTTTACACGACCTTATTACATGAGCCCCTTGTTTGCAATATGTGCACTCGACCTTATTATCATTAGTTGAGACAGTAGTGTGAATAACCTCTTTTTTAAAAGTCCTGGATATTTGCGGCGACGTAGCGTCAACAAAATAATTGAATTTCAACTGCCTATCTGCCTCAGACAAAAGAAACCGAGATAATAATTCAATTTTGGAAATGTTTTCGCTGACGGCCGAGTGATCAGAAGCAAAATCGGTGAAACGAGCCCTAGTGTGCTCGTTGAGTTTGAGTGCAACGCAACGAAACAGCTCGGGTGAGTGTAAATAGTCCGTCTGATTAAGCTGCCTAATAGTAACTATAAAATTTCGAATTTTGTTAGCTAATGTGTTCAGTTCGTCAGGCGTGTTTATTTTGACGTGTGCCCGCAATTCGGCGATCTCACGAGCAACCAGGAGTTCGGGGCGCGCAAAATTTTGTTCTAAGGCGCGGATGACGTCCTCTGGTTTGCACGCTGTCCAAAGTAGAGACGCCACTGACTGATACGCCGCGCCGCGTATGGCGCTGTTTAGTCGCGCCAAGTTTTCTGTTGGAGAGAAAAAACCTTTAGTATTATCGTAGCTTGATTTGAAAGCCATCCACTGAGTGATCTCTCCAGAAAGATCACTTTTGATCTCGATAGAAACAACGTTGACAGCTGGCGTTTTGTATTAGATGGCGATTAGAGTTTATCAATCATATTAACGACGATTTAGATACCCTTATCAAACAGCAGTACGATATCGACTCCATAGAAATCACAAAGTCACGCAGCCCAACAGAGATGATAAGCGTGCAATAGAGATGATAGACTCATCGGTAAATAGGCTCGACGACGGCCGTTTTGAAGTGCGTTTGCCATGGAAGCAAGAGTTGCCAAAATATATTCCGGACAGCTATCCACAGGCGCTATCACGCTTCAAAGCGCTCGAACGTCAAATGACCAGGGACCCAGATTTCTAGGCCGCGTTTCGTCATTTTATATATGATATTATTCACAAAGGTTACGCCGAAGAATGCTACCCTAGCACTTACCATAAACGTCTTCCCACAGGCAGTTCGCATGTTAGCTCAGATGGTAAAATCCGCTGGTACCTTCCAATTTTCGGAGTTTTCCATCCTCAAAAAAAGAAACTTAGGGCGGTTCACGACGCCGCGTCTGTGACTCAGGGCGTCAGTCTAAATAGTCTCTTATTTAAAGGCCCCGATCTGCTACAACCTCTTTTAGATATCTTGTTCCGTTTTAGAGAGGGTGCTGTGGCACTTAATGCCGATATAAAAGAGATGTTTCCCCAGATAAAAATTTCTGCGATAGAGGAGTCTCTGGAATGGTGTACCCCTTTCGCTCTCTCAACCAGGTTCTCTGCTCCTCGGTCAGGGCCTCGGATCCCATCGGCGTAGATGTCATTCTCAGGACTCTTCTCACTACGTCTTGATTTATTGCCTGGTCTAGTAGAGATTTACTACCTTGGTAGTTGCGCTGCACCTTTTTCGTTCTCTTCGCCCACTCAAGTGTAGCTGCGTAGAGATTTGGATACTTATTGTTATCCACTAATCTGCAAGTGGAGTATTTGTCTCCTTCAATGGCTTTGACATGAGTAAGGGCTGCGTCCAACCTCATGACCTCGTTCAACACACAAGGGATCTCCATTACTCGACTCCCAGATGTGGTGAACAAGTTCACGAGGTTAACCGACTTCAGATACGCATCTCTATATACAAGATCTAATTGGGTTAGCACAGCCCTGGTTATGGCGGGCTCCTGATCACGGGAGTCTCCAAGAGATAGATACCGGATAAGAAGGTCCTTTCTAACATCTATATGGCTATACAGAGTGTGTTTTTTGTCAGTTATAAATCGCCAAACTCCTTCCATGAAGGCCTCAGACAGGCAATTGGCCTTGGGAAGACCTGCTAAACCCGCAGCCCACCTCTTCTTGCATGCAGGAGCGTTTTCTGTTGTGGGATCCTTGACCAGTCCCATTAGACTTGCGCCAACGAAGTTCGTCCCATTGTCAGAGATGATGGTGGAAGGTGATCCTCTGCGTGCAATGAAGCGTCTCAAACTCATTATGGCGGCATCTGATGACAGTGAAGACACGACTTCTAGGTGAACCGCACGGGTGACGAGGCAAGTATATAACGCCACGTAACGCTTTTCCTGGCGTCGGGCCACGGCCACGGTCACGGTAACTGGGCCAAAATAGTCAAGACCCGTGTGCGTGAACGGCCTTGTGTGGTGATCCAGGCGTTCTATGGGCAGGTTTCCCGCTCTTGGAACAATCACTCGTCCTTTGAATCTCCGGCATTGTCTACAGGTCGCTACCACGCTCTTTATGGTGCTCCTTGCCTTCAGGACCCAAGGACGACCGGGAGGACTTTTAGTAGACCACGTGGACGTGACAGTGACTGCGGTGAACCTGTTGTAGCGATAACAATGTTAGACGCCTTTGTGGGTGTTTCGATGCTTCCGTCGACAGGTACAAGTGGATTAGTTGTTGCAACTAAGTTAGGTGGCGAGACGGGCGTTGTTACGACGGGTGGCGTGCCATGAAGCAACTGATGGTGACGCCTAGAACAGCCATTGAGACCGCAGCGCTTAGCGCGACAGTTGTTCCACTTATGAGGTACCGACCTTAAGCAACGGAAGCATGTTTTGGTTTCCCTAACCCATTGCCATCGTTGGTCTGTAGTTAGAGAAAGGAAATGTTTACACGACCTTATTACATGAGCCCCTTGTTTGCAATATGTGCACTCGACCTTATTATCATTAGTTGAGACAGTAGTGTGAATAACCTCTTTTTTAAAAGTCCTGGATATTTGCGGCGACGTAGCGTCAACAAAATAATTGAATTTCAACTGCCTATCTGCCTCAGACAAAAGAAACCGAGATAATAATTCAATTTTGGAAATGTTTTCGCTGACGGCCGAGTGATCAGAAGCAAAATCGGTGAAACGAGCCCTAGTGTGCTCGTTGAGTTTGAGTGCAACGCAACGAAACAGCTCGGGTGAGTGTAAATAGTCCGTCTGATTAAGCTGCCTAATAGTAACTATAAAATTTCGAATTTTGTTAGCTAATGTGTTCAGTTCGTCAGGCGTGTTTATTTTGACGTGTGCCCGCAATTCGGCGATCTCACGAGCAACCAGGAGTTCGGGGCGCGCAAAATTTTGTTCTAAGGCGCGGATGACGTCCTCTGGTTTGCACGCTGTCCAAAGTAGAGACGCCACTGACTGATACGCCGCGCCGCGTATGGCGCTGTTTAGTCGCGCCAAGTTTTCTGTTGGAGAGAAAAAACCTTTAGTATTATCGTAGCTTGATTTGAAAGCCATCCACTGAGTGATCTCTCCAGAAAGATCACTTTTGATCTCGATAGAAACAACGTTGACAGCTGGCGTTTTGTATTAGATGGCGATTAGAGTTTATCAATCATATTAACGACGATTTAGATACCCTTATCAAACAGCAGTACGATATCGACTCCATAGAAATCACAAAGTCACGCAGCCCAACAGAGATGATAAGCGTGCAATAGAGATGATAGACTCATCGGTAAATAGGCTCGACGACGGCCGTTTTGAAGTGCGTTTGCCATGGAAGCAAGAGTTGCCAAAATATATTCCGGACAGCTATCCACAGGCGCTATCACGCTTCAAAGCGCTCGAACGTCAAATGACCAGGGACCCAGATTTCTAGGCCGCGTTTCGTCATTTTATATATGATATTATTCACAAAGGTTACGCCGAAGAATGCTACCCTAGCACTTACCATAAACGTCTTCCCACAGGCAGTTCGCATGTTAGCTCAGATGGTAAAATCCGCTGGTACCTTCCAATTTTCGGAGTTTTCCATCCTCAAAAAAAGAAACTTAGGGCGGTTCACGACGCCGCGTCTGTGACTCAGGGCGTCAGTCTAAATAGTCTCTTATTAAAAGGCCCCGATCTGCTACAACCTCTTTTAGATATCTTGTTCCGTTTTAGAGAGGGTGCTGTGGCACTTAATGCCGATATAAAAGAGATGTTTCCCCAGATAAAAATTTCTGCGATAGAGGAGTCTCTGGAATGGTGTACCCCTTTCGCTCTCTCAACCAGGTTCTCTGCTCCTCGGTCAGGGCCTCGGATCCCATCGGCGTAGATGTCATTCTCAGGACTCTTCTCACTACGTCTTGATTTATTGCCTGGTCTAGTAGAGATTTACTACCTTGGTAGTTGCGCTGCACCTTTTTCGTTCTCTTCGCCCACTCAAGTGTAGCTGCGTAGAGATTTGGATACTTATTGTTATCCACTAATCTGCAAGTGGAGTATTTGTCTCCTTCAATGGCTTTGACATGAGTAAGGGCTGCGTCCAACCTCATGACCTCGTTCAACACACAAGGGATCTCCATTACTCGACTCCCAGATGTGGTGAACAAGTTCACGAGGTTAACCGACTTCAGATACGCATCTCTATATACAAGATCTAATTGGGTTAGCACAGCCCTGGTTATGGCGGGCTCCTGATCACGGGAGTCTCCAAGAGATAGATACCGGATAAGAAGGTCCTTTCTAACATCTATATGGCTATACAGAGTGTGTTTTTTGTCAGTTATAAATCGCCAAACTCCTTCCATGAAGGCCTCAGACAGGCAATTGGCCTTGGGAAGACCTGCTAAACCCGCAGCCCACCTCTTCTTGCATGCAGGAGCGTTTTCTGTTGTGGGATCCTTGACCAGTCCCATTAGACTTGCGCCAACGAAGTTCGTCCCATTGTCAGAGATGATGGTGGAAGGTGATCCTCTGCGTGCAATGAAGCGTCTCAAACTCATTATGGCGGCATCTGATGACAGTGAAGACACGACTTCTAGGTGAACCGCACGGGTGACGAGGCAAGTATATAACGCCACGTAACGCTTTTCCTGGCGTCGGGCCACGGCCACGGTCACGGTAACTGGGCCAAAATAGTCAAGACCCGTGTGCGTGAACGGCCTTGTGTGGTGATCCAGGCGTTCTATGGGCAGGTTTCCCGCTCTTGGAACAATCACTCGTCCTTTGAATCTCCGGCATTGTCTACAGGTCGCTACCACGCTCTTTATGGTGCTCCTTGCCTTCAGGACCCAAGGACGACCGGGAGGACTTTTAGTAGACCACGTGGACGTGACAGTGACTGCGGTGAACCTGTTGTAGCGATAACAATGTTAGACGCCTTTGTGGGTGTTTCGATGCTTCCGTCGACAGGTACAAGTGGATTAGTTGTTGCAACTAAGTTAGGTGGCGAGACGGGCGTTGTTACGACGGGTGGCGTGCCATGAAGCAATTGATGGTGACGCCTAGAACAGCCATTGAGACCGCAGCGCTTAGCGCGACAGTTGTTCCACTTATGAGGTACCGACCTTAAGCAACGGAAGCATGTTTTGGTTTCCCTAACCCATTGCCATCGTTGGTCTGTAGTTAGAGAAAGGAAATGTTTACACGACCTTATTACATGAGCCCCTTGTTTGCAATATGTGCACTCGACCTTATTATCATTAGTTGAGACAGTAGTGTGAATAACCTCTTTTTTAAAAGTCCTGGATATTTGCGGCGACGTAGCGTCAACAAAATAATTGAATTTCAACTGCCTATCTGCCTCAGACAAAAGAAACCGAGATAATAATTCAATTTTGGAAATGTTTTCGCTGACGGCCGAGTGATCAGAAGCAAAATCGGTGAAACGAGCCCTAGTGTGCTCGTTGAGTTTGAGTGCAACGCAACGAAACAGCTCGGGTGAGTGTAAATAGTCCGTCTGATTAAGCTGCCTAATAGTAACTATAAAATTTCGAATTTTGTTAGCTAATGTGTTCAGTTCGTCAGGCGTGTTTATTTTGACGTGTGCCCGCAATTCGGCGATCTCACGAGCAACCAGGAGTTCGGGGCGCGCAAAATTTTGTTCTAAGGCGCGGATGACGTCCTCTGGTTTGCACGCTGTCCAAAGTAGAGACGCCACTGACTGATACGCCGCGCCGCGTATGGCGCTGTTTAGTCGCGCCAAGTTTTCTGTTGGAGAGAAAAAACCTTTAGTATTATCGTAGCTTGATTTGAAAGCCATCCACTGAGTGATCTCTCCAGAAAGATCACTTTTGATCTCGATAGAAACAACGTTGACAGCTGGCGTTTTGTATTAGATGGCGATTAGAGTTTATCAATCATATTAACGACGATTTAGATACCCTTATCAAACAGCAGTACGATATCGACTCCATAGAAATCACAAAGTCACGCAGCCCAACAGAGATGATAAGCGTGCAATAGAGATGATAGACTCATCGGTAAATAGGCTCGACGACGGCCGTTTTGAAGTGCGTTTGCCATGGAAGCAAGAGTTGCCAAAATATATTCCGGACAGCTATCCACAGGCGCTATCACGCTTCAAAGCGCTCGAACGTCAAATGACCAGGGACCCAGATTTCTAGGCCGCGTTTCGTCATTTTATATATGATATTATTCACAAAGGTTACGCCGAAGAATGCTACCCTAGCACTTACCATAAACGTCTTCCCACAGGCAGTTCGCATGTTAGCTCAGATGGTAAAATCCGCTGGTACCTTCCAATTTTCGGAGTTTTCCATCCTCAAAAAAAGAAACTTAGGGCGGTTCACGACGCCGCGTCTGTGACTCAGGGCGTCAGTCTAAATAGTCTCTTATTAAAAGGCCCCGATCTGCTACAACCTCTTTTAGATATCTTGTTCCGTTTTAGAGAGGGTGCTGTGGCACTTAATGCCGATATAAAAGAGATGTTTCCCCAGATAAAAATTTCTGCGATAGAGGAGTCTCTGGAATGGTGTACCCCTTTCGCTCTCTCAACCAGGTTCTCTGCTCCTCGGTCAGGGCCTCGGATCCCATCGGCGTAGATGTCATTCTCAGGACTCTTCTCACTACGTCTTGATTTATTGCCTGGTCTAGTAGAGATTTACTACCTTGGTAGTTGCGCTGCACCTTTTTCGTTCTCTTCGCCCACTCAAGTGTAGCTGCGTAGAGATTTGGATACTTATTGTTATCCACTAATCTGCAAGTGGAGTATTTGTCTCCTTCAATGGCTTTGACATGAGTAAGGGCTGCGTCCAACCTCATGACCTCGTTCAACACACAAGGGATCTCCATTACTCGACTCCCAGATGTGGTGAACAAGTTCACGAGGTTAACCGACTTCAGATACGCATCTCTATATACAAGATCTAATTGGGTTAGCACAGCCCTGGTTATGGCGGGCTCCTGATCACGGGAGTCTCCAAGAGATAGATACCGGATAAGAAGGTCCTTTCTAACATCTATATGGCTATACAGAGTGTGTTTTTTGTCAGTTATAAATCGCCAAACTCCTTCCATGAAGGCCTCAGACAGGCAATTGGCCTTGGGAAGACCTGCTAAACCCGCAGCCCACCTCTTCTTGCATGCAGGAGCGTTTTCTGTTGTGGGATCCTTGACCAGTCCCATTAGACTTGCGCCAACGAAGTTCGTCCCATTGTCAGAGATGATGGTGGAAGGTGATCCTCTGCGTGCAATGAAGCGTCTCAAACTCATTATGGCGGCATCTGATGACAGTGAAGACACGACTTCTAGGTGAACCGCACGGGTGACGAGGCAAGTATATAACGCCACGTAACGCTTTTCCTGGCGTCGGGCCACGGCCACGGTCACGGTAACTGGGCCAAAATAGTCAAGACCCGTGTGCGTGAACGGCCTTGTGTGGTGATCCAGGCGTTCTATGGGCAGGTTTCCCGCTCTTGGAACAATCACTCGTCCTTTGAATCTCCGGCATTGTCTACAGGTCGCTACCACGCTCTTTATGGTGCTCCTTGCCTTCAGGACCCAAGGACGACCGGGAGGACTTTTAGTAGACCACGTGGACGTGACAGTGACTGCGGTGAACCTGTTGTAGCGATAACAATGTTAGACGCCTTTGTGGGTGTTTCGATGCTTCCGTCGACAGGTACAAGTGGATTAGTTGTTGCAACTAAGTTAGGTGGCGAGACGGGCGTTGTTACGACGGGTGGCGTGCCATGAAGCAACTGATGGTGACGCCTAGAACAGCCATTGAGACCGCAGCGCTTAGCGCGACAGTTGTTCCACTTATGAGGTACCGACCTTAAGCAACGGAAGCATGTTTTGGTTTCCCTAACCCATTGCCATCGTTGGTCTGTAGTTAGAGAAAGGAAATGTTTACACGACCTTATTACATGAGCCCCTTGTTTGCAATATGTGCACTCGACCTTATTATCATTAGTTGAGACAGTAGTGTGAATAACCTCTTTTTTAAAAGTCCTGGATATTTGCGGCGACGTAGCGTCAACAAAATAATTGAATTTCAACTGCCTATCTGCCTCAGACAAAAGAAACCGAGATAATAATTCAATTTTGGAAATGTTTTCGCTGACGGCCGAGTGATCAGAAGCAAAATCGGTGAAACGAGCCCTAGTGTGCTCGTTGAGTTTGAGTGCAACGCAACGAAACAGCTCGGGTGAGTGTAAATAGTCCGTCTGATTAAGCTGCCTAATAGTAACTATAAAATTTCGAATTTTGTTAGCTAATGTGTTCAGTTCGTCAGGCGTGTTTATTTTGACGTGTGCCCGCAATTCGGCGATCTCACGAGCAACCAGGAGTTCGGGGCGCGCAAAATTTTGTTCTAAGGCGCGGATGACGTCCTCTGGTTTGCACGCTGTCCAAAGTAGAGACGCCACTGACTGATACGCCGCGCCGCGTATGGCGCTGTTTAGTCGCGCCAAGTTTTCTGTTGGAGAGAAAAAACCTTTAGTATTATCGTAGCTTGATTTGAAAGCCATCCACTGAGTGATCTCTCCAGAAAGATCACTTTTGATCTCGATAGAAACAACGTTGACAGCTGGCGTTTTGTATTAGATGGCGATTAGAGTTTATCAATCATATTAACGACGATTTAGATACCCTTATCAAACAGCAGTACGATATCGACTCCATAGAAATCACAAAGTCACGCAGCCCAACAGAGATGATAAGCGTGCAATAGAGATGATAGACTCATCGGTAAATAGGCTCGACGACGGCCGTTTTGAAGTGCGTTTGCCATGGAAGCAAGAGTTGCCAAAATATATTCCGGACAGCTATCCACAGGCGCTATCACGCTTCAAAGCGCTCGAACGTCAAATGACCAGGGACCCAGATTTCTAGGCCGCGTTTCGTCATTTTATATATGATATTATTCACAAAGGTTACGCCGAAGAATGCTACCCTAGCACTTACCATAAACGTCTTCCCACAGGCAGTTCGCATGTTAGCTCAGATGGTAAAATCCGCTGGTACCTTCCAATTTTCGGAGTTTTCCATCCTCAAAAAAAGAAACTTAGGGCGGTTCACGACGCCGCGTCTGTGACTCAGGGCGTCAGTCTAAATAGTCTCTTATTTAAAGGCCCCGATCTGCTACAACCTCTTTTAGATATCTTGTTCCGTTTTAGAGAGGGTGCTGTGGCACTTAATGCCGATATAAAAGAGATGTTTCCCCAGATAAAAATTTCTGCGATAGAGGAGTCTCTGGAATGGTGTACCCCTTTCGCTCTCTCAACCAGGTTCTCTGCTCCTCGGTCAGGGCCTCGGATCCCATCGGCGTAGATGTCATTCTCAGGACTCTTCTCACTACGTCTTGATTTATTGCCTGGTCTAGTAGAGATTTACTACCTTGGTAGTTGCGCTGCACCTTTTTCGTTCTCTTCGCCCACTCAAGTGTAGCTGCGTAGAGATTTGGATACTTATTGTTATCCACTAATCTGCAAGTGGAGTATTTGTCTCCTTCAATGGCTTTGACATGAGTAAGGGCTGCGTCCAACCTCATGACCTCGTTCAACACACAAGGGATCTCCATTACTCGACTCCCAGATGTGGTGAACAAGTTCACGAGGTTAACCGACTTCAGATACGCATCTCTATATACAAGATCTAATTGGGTTAGCACAGCCCTGGTTATGGCGGGCTCCTGATCACGGGAGTCTCCAAGAGATAGATACCGGATAAGAAGGTCCTTTCTAACATCTATATGGCTATACAGAGTGTGTTTTTTGTCAGTTATAAATCGCCAAACTCCTTCCATGAAGGCCTCAGACAGGCAATTGGCCTTGGGAAGACCTGCTAAACCCGCAGCCCACCTCTTCTTGCATGCAGGAGCGTTTTCTGTTGTGGGATCCTTGACCAGTCCCATTAGACTTGCGCCAACGAAGTTCGTCCCATTGTCAGAGATGATGGTGGAAGGTGATCCTCTGCGTGCAATGAAGCGTCTCAAACTCATTATGGCGGCATCTGATGACAGTGAAGACACGACTTCTAGGTGAACCGCATGGGTGACGAGGCAAGTATATAACGCCACGTAACGCTTTTCCTGGCGTCGGGCCACGGCCACGGTAACTGGGCCAAAATAGTCAAGACCCGTGTGCGTGAACGGCCTTGTGTGGTGATCCAGGCGTTCTATGGGCAGGTTTCCCGCTCTTGGAACAATCACTCGTCCTTTGAATCTCCGGCATTGTCTACAGGTCGCTACCACGCCCTTTATGGTGCTCCTTGCCTTCAGGACCCAAGGACGACCGGGAGGACTTTTAGTAGACCACGTGGACGTGACAGTGACTGCGGTGAACCTGTTGTAGCGATAACAATGTTAGACGCCTTTGTGGGTGTTTCGATGCTTCCGTCGACAGGTACAAGTGGATTAGTTGTTGCAACTAAGTTAGGTGGCGAGACGGGCGTTGTTACGACGGGTGGCGTGCCATGAAGCAACTGATGGTGACGCCTAGAACAGCCATTGAGACCGCAGCGCTTAGCGCGACAGTTGTTCCACTTATGAGGTACCGACCTTAAGCAACGGAAGCATGTTTTGGTTTCCCTAACCCATTGCCATCGTTGGTCTGTAGTTAGAGAAAGGAAATGTTTACACGACCTTATTACATGAGCCCCTTGTTTGCAATATGTGCACTCGACCTTATTATCATTAGTTGAGACAGTAGTGTGAATAACCTCTTTTTTAAAAGTCCTGGATATTTGCGGCGACGTAGCGTCAACAAAATAATTGAATTTCAACTGCCTATCTGCCTCAGACAAAAGAAACCGAGATAATAATTCAATTTTGGAAATGTTTTCGCTGACGGCCGAGTGATCAGAAGCAAAATCGGTGAAACGAGCCCTAGTGTGCTCGTTGAGTTTGAGTGCAACGCAACGAAACAGCTCGGGTGAGTGTAAATAGTCCGTCTGATTAAGCTGCCTAATAGTAACTATAAAATTTCGAATTTTGTTAGCTAATGTGTTCAGTTCGTCAGGCGTGTTTATTTTGACGTGTGCCCGCAATTCGGCGATCTCACGAGCAACCAGGAGTTCGGGGCGCGCAAAATTTTGTTCTAAGGCGCGGATGACGTCCTCTGGTTTGCACGCTGTCCAAAGTAGAGACGCCACTGACTGATACGCCGCGCCGCGTATGGCGCTGTTTAGTCGCGCCAAGTTTTCTGTTGGAGAGAAAAAACCTTTAGTATTATCGTAGCTTGATTTGAAAGCCATCCACTGAGTGATCTCTCCAGAAAGATCACTTTTGATCTCGATAGAAACAACGTTGACAGCTGGCGTTTTGTATTAGATGGCGATTAGAGTTTATCAATCATATTAACGACGATTTAGATACCCTTATCAAACAGCAGTACGATATCGACTCCATAGAAATCACAAAGTCACGCAGCCCAACAGAGATGATAAGCGTGCAATAGAGATGATAGACTCATCGGTAAATAGGCTCGACGACGGCCGTTTTGAAGTGCGTTTGCCATGGAAGCAAGAGTTGCCAAAATATATTCCGGACAGCTATCCACAGGCGCTATCACGCTTCAAAGCGCTCGAACGTCAAATGACCAGGGACCCAGATTTCTAGGCCGCGTTTCGTCATTTTATATATGATATTATTCACAAAGGTTACGCCGAAGAATGCTACCCTAGCACTTACCATAAACGTCTTCCCACAGGCAGTTCGCATGTTAGCTCAGATGGTAAAATCCGCTGGTACCTTCCAATTTTCGGAGTTTTCCATCCTCAAAAAAAGAAACTTAGGGCGGTTCACGACGCCGCGTCTGTGACTCAGGGCGTCAGTCTAAATAGTCTCTTATTAAAAGGCCCCGATCTGCTACAACCTCTTTTAGATATCTTGTTCCGTTTTAGAGAGGGTGCTGTGGCACTTAATGCCGATATAAAAGAGATGTTTCCCCAGATAAAAATTTCTGCGATAGAGGAGTCTCTGGAATGGTGTACCCCTTTCGCTCTCTCAACCAGGTTCTCTGCTCCTCGGTCAGGGCCTCGGATCCCATCGGCGTAGATGTCATTCTCAGGACTCTTCTCACTACGTCTTGATTTATTGCCTGGTCTAGTAGAGATTTACTACCTTGGTAGTTGCGCTGCACCTTTTTCGTTCTCTTCGCCCACTCAAGTGTAGCTGCGTAGAGATTTGGATACTTATTGTTATCCACTAATCTGCAAGTGGAGTATTTGTCTCCTTCAATGGCTTTGACATGAGTAAGGGCTGCGTCCAACCTCATGACCTCGTTCAACACACAAGGGATCTCCATTACTCGACTCCCAGATGTGGTGAACAAGTTCACGAGGTTAACCGACTTCAGATACGCATCTCTATATACAAGATCTAATTGGGTTAGCACAGCCCTGGTTATGGCGGGCTCCTGATCACGGGAGTCTCCAAGAGATAGATACCGGATAAGAAGGTCCTTTCTAACATCTATATGGCTATACAGAGTGTGTTTTTTGTCAGTTATAAATCGCCAAACTCCTTCCATGAAGGCCTCAGACAGGCAATTGGCCTTGGGAAGACCTGCTAAACCCGCAGCCCACCTCTTCTTGCATGCAGGAGCGTTTTCTGTTGTGGGATCCTTGACCAGTCCCATTAGACTTGCGCCAACGAAGTTCGTCCCATTGTCAGAGATGATGGTGGAAGGTGATCCTCTGCGTGCAATGAAGCGTCTCAAACTCATTATGGCGGCATCTGATGACAGTGAAGACACGACTTCTAGGTGAACCGCACGGGTGACGAGGCAAGTATATAACGCCACGTAACGCTTTTCCTGGCGTCGGGCCACGGCCACGGTCACGGTAACTGGGCCAAAATAGTCAAGACCCGTGTGCGTGAACGGCCTTGTGTGGTGATCCAGGCGTTCTATGGGCAGGTTTCCCGCTCTTGGAACAATCACTCGTCCTTTGAATCTCCGGCATTGTCTACAGGTCGCTACCACGCTCTTTATGGTGCTCCTTGCCTTCAGGACCCAAGGACGACCGGGAGGACTTTTAGTAGACCACGTGGACGTGACAGTGACTGCGGTGAACCTGTTGTAGCGATAACAATGTTAGACGCCTTTGTGGGTGTTTCGATGCTTCCGTCGACAGGTACAAGTGGATTAGTTGTTGCAACTAAGTTAGGTGGCGAGACGGGCGTTGTTACGACGGGTGGCGTGCCATGAAGCAACTGATGGTGACGCCTAGAACAGCCATTGAGACCGCAGCGCTTAGCGCGACAGTTGTTCCACTTATGAGGTACCGACCTTAAGCAACGGAAGCATGTTTTGGTTTCCCTAACCCATTGCCATCGTTGGTCTGTAGTTAGAGAAAGGAAATGTTTACACGACCTTATTACATGAGCCCCTTGTTTGCAATATGTGCACTCGACCTTATTATCATTAGTTGAGACAGTAGTGTGAATAACCTCTTTTTTAAAAGTCCTGGATATTTGCGGCGACGTAGCGTCAACAAAATAATTGAATTTCAACTGCCTATCTGCCTCAGACAAAAGAAACCGAGATAATAATTCAATTTTGGAAATGTTTTCGCTGACGGCCGAGTGATCAGAAGCAAAATCGGTGAAACGAGCCCTAGTGTGCTCGTTGAGTTTGAGTGCAACGCAACGAAACAGCTCGGGTGAGTGTAAATAGTCCGTCTGATTAAGCTGCCTAATAGTAACTATAAAATTTCGAATTTTGTTAGCTAATGTGTTCAGTTCGTCAGGCGTGTTTATTTTGACGTGTGCCCGCAATTCGGCGATCTCACGAGCAACCAGGAGTTCGGGGCGCGCAAAATTTTGTTCTAAGGCGCGGATGACGTCCTCTGGTTTGCACGCTGTCCAAAGTAGAGACGCCACTGACTGATACGCCGCGCCGCGTATGGCGCTGTTTAGTCGCGCCAAGTTTTCTGTTGGAGAGAAAAAACCTTTAGTATTATCGTAGCTTGATTTGAAAGCCATCCACTGAGTGATCTCTCCAGAAAGATCACTTTTGATCTCGATAGAAACAACGTTGACAGCTGGCGTTTTGTATTAGATGGCGATTAGAGTTTATCAATCATATTAACGACGATTTAGATACCCTTATCAAACAGCAGTACGATATCGACTCCATAGAAATCACAAAGTCACGCAGCCCAACAGAGATGATAAGCGTGCAATAGAGATGATAGACTCATCGGTAAATAGGCTCGACGACGGCCGTTTTGAAGTGCGTTTGCCATGGAAGCAAGAGTTGCCAAAATATATTCCGGACAGCTATCCACAGGCGCTATCACGCTTCAAAGCGCTCGAACGTCAAATGACCAGGGACCCAGATTTCTAGGCCGCGTTTCGTCATTTTATATATGATATTATTCACAAAGGTTACGCCGAAGAATGCTACCCTAGCACTTACCATAAACGTCTTCCCACAGGCAGTTCGCATGTTAGCTCAGATGGTAAAATCCGCTGGTACCTTCCAATTTTCGGAGTTTTCCATCCTCAAAAAAAGAAACTTAGGGCGGTTCACGACGCCGCGTCTGTGACTCAGGGCGTCAGTCTAAATAGTCTCTTATTAAAAGGCCCCGATCTGCTACAACCTCTTTTAGATATCTTGTTCCGTTTTAGAGAGGGTGCTGTGGCACTTAATGCCGATATAAAAGAGATGTTTCCCCAGATAAAAATTTCTGCGATAGAGGAGTCTCTGGAATGGTGTACCCCTTTCGCTCTCTCAACCAGGTTCTCTGCTCCTCGGTCAGGGCCTCGGATCCCATCGGCGTAGATGTCATTCTCAGGACTCTTCTCACTACGTCTTGATTTATTGCCTGGTCTAGTAGAGATTTACTACCTTGGTAGTTGCGCTGCACCTTTTTCGTTCTCTTCGCCCACTCAAGTGTAGCTGCGTAGAGATTTGGATACTTATTGTTATCCACTAATCTGCAAGTGGAGTATTTGTCTCCTTCAATGGCTTTGACATGAGTAAGGGCTGCGTCCAACCTCATGACCTCGTTCAACACACAAGGGATCTCCATTACTCGACTCCCAGATGTGGTGAACAAGTTCACGAGGTTAACCGACTTCAGATACGCATCTCTATATACAAGATCTAATTGGGTTAGCACAGCCCTGGTTATGGCGGGCTCCTGATCACGGGAGTCTCCAAGAGATAGATACCGGATAAGAAGGTCCTTTCTAACATCTATATGGCTATACAGAGTGTGTTTTTTGTCAGTTATAAATCGCCAAACTCCTTCCATGAAGGCCTCAGACAGGCAATTGGCCTTGGGAAGACCTGCTAAACCCGCAGCCCACCTCTTCTTGCATGCAGGAGCGTTTTCTGTTGTGGGATCCTTGACCAGTCCCATTAGACTTGCGCCAACGAAGTTCGTCCCATTGTCAGAGATGATGGTGGAAGGTGATCCTCTGCGTGCAATGAAGCGTCTCAAACTCATTATGGCGGCATCTGATGACAGTGAAGACACGACTTCTAGGTGAACCGCACGGGTGACGAGGCAAGTATATAACGCCACGTAACGCTTTTCCTGGCGTCGGGCCACGGCCACGGTCACGGTAACTGGGCCAAAATAGTCAAGACCCGTGTGCGTGAACGGCCTTGTGTGGTGATCCAGGCGTTCTATGGGCAGGTTTCCCGCTCTTGGAACAATCACTCGTCCTTTGAATCTCCGGCATTGTCTACAGGTCGCTACCACGCTCTTTATGGTGCTCCTTGCCTTCAGGACCCAAGGACGACCGGGAGGACTTTTAGTAGACCACGTGGACGTGACAGTGACTGCGGTGAACCTGTTGTAGCGATAACAATGTTAGACGCCTTTGTGGGTGTTTCGATGCTTCCGTCGACAGGTACAAGTGGATTAGTTGTTGCAACTAAGTTAGGTGGCGAGACGGGCGTTGTTACGACGGGTGGCGTGCCATGAAGCAACTGATGGTGACGCCTAGAACAGCCATTGAGACCGCAGCGCTTAGCGCGACAGTTGTTCCACTTATGAGGTACCGACCTTAAGCAACGGAAGCATGTTTTGGTTTCCCTAACCCATTGCCATCGTTGGTCTGTAGTTAGAGAAAGGAAATGTTTACACGACCTTATTACATGAGCCCCTTGTTTGCAATATGTGCACTCGACCTTATTATCATTAGTTGAGACAGTAGTGTGAATAACCTCTTTTTTAAAAGTCCTGGATATTTGCGGCGACGTAGCGTCAACAAAATAATTGAATTTCAACTGCCTATCTGCCTCAGACAAAAGAAACCGAGATAATAATTCAATTTTGGAAATGTTTTCGCTGACGGCCGAGTGATCAGAAGCAAAATCGGTGAAACGAGCCCTAGTGTGCTCGTTGAGTTTGAGTGCAACGCAACGAAACAGCTCGGGTGAGTGTAAATAGTCCGTCTGATTAAGCTGCCTAATAGTAACTATAAAATTTCGAATTTTGTTAGCTAATGTGTTCAGTTCGTCAGGCGTGTTTATTTTGACGTGTGCCCGCAATTCGGCGATCTCACGAGCAACCAGGAGTTCGGGGCGCGCAAAATTTTGTTCTAAGGCGCGGATGACGTCCTCTGGTTTGCACGCTGTCCAAAGTAGAGACGCCACTGACTGATACGCCGCGCCGCGTATGGCGCTGTTTAGTCGCGCCAAGTTTTCTGTTGGAGAGAAAAAACCTTTAGTATTATCGTAGCTTGATTTGAAAGCCATCCACTGAGTGATCTCTCCAGAAAGATCACTTTTGATCTCGATAGAAACAACGTTGACAGCTGGCGTTTTGTATTAGATGGCGATTAGAGTTTATCAATCATATTAACGACGATTTAGATACCCTTATCAAACAGCAGTACGATATCGACTCCATAGAAATCACAAAGTCACGCAGCCCAACAGAGATGATAAGCGTGCAATAGAGATGATAGACTCATCGGTAAATAGGCTCGACGACGGCCGTTTTGAAGTGCGTTTGCCATGGAAGCAAGAGTTGCCAAAATATATTCCGGACAGCTATCCACAGGCGCTATCACGCTTCAAAGCGCTCGAACGTCAAATGACCAGGGACCCAGATTTCTAGGCCGCGTTTCGTCATTTTATATATGATATTATTCACAAAGGTTACGCCGAAGAATGCTACCCTAGCACTTACCATAAACGTCTTCCCACAGGCAGTTCGCATGTTAGCTCAGATGGTAAAATCCGCTGGTACCTTCCAATTTTCGGAGTTTTCCATCCTCAAAAAAAGAAACTTAGGGCGGTTCACGACGCCGCGTCTGTGACTCAGGGCGTCAGTCTAAATAGTCTCTTATTAAAAGGCCCCGATCTGCTACAACCTCTTTTAGATATCTTGTTCCGTTTTAGAGAGGGTGCTGTGGCACTTAATGCCGATATAAAAGAGATGTTTCCCCAGATAAAAATTTCTGCGATAGAGGAGTCTCTGGAATGGTGTACCCCTTTCGCTCTCTCAACCAGGTTCTCTGCTCCTCGGTCAGGGCCTCGGATCCCATCGGCGTAGATGTCATTCTCAGGACTCTTCTCACTACGTCTTGATTTATTGCCTGGTCTAGTAGAGATTTACTACCTTGGTAGTTGCGCTGCACCTTTTTCGTTCTCTTCGCCCACTCAAGTGTAGCTGCGTAGAGATTTGGATACTTATTGTTATCCACTAATCTGCAAGTGGAGTATTTGTCTCCTTCAATGGCTTTGACATGAGTAAGGGCTGCGTCCAACCTCATGACCTCGTTCAACACACAAGGGATCTCCATTACTCGACTCCCAGATGTGGTGAACAAGTTCACGAGGTTAACCGACTTCAGATACGCATCTCTATATACAAGATCTAATTGGGTTAGCACAGCCCTGGTTATGGCGGGCTCCTGATCACGGGAGTCTCCAAGAGATAGATACCGGATAAGAAGGTCCTTTCTAACATCTATATGGCTATACAGAGTGTGTTTTTTGTCAGTTATAAATCGCCAAACTCCTTCCATGAAGGCCTCAGACAGGCAATTGGCCTTGGGAAGACCTGCTAAACCCGCAGCCCACCTCTTCTTGCATGCAGGAGCGTTTTCTGTTGTGGGATCCTTGACCAGTCCCATTAGACTTGCGCCAACGAAGTTCGTCCCATTGTCAGAGATGATGGTGGAAGGTGATCCTCTGCGTGCAATGAAGCGTCTCAAACTCATTATGGCGGCATCTGATGACAGTGAAGACACGACTTCTAGGTGAACCGCACGGGTGACGAGGCAAGTATATAACGCCACGTAACGCTTTTCCTGGCGTCGGGCCACGGCCACGGTCACGGTAACTGGGCCAAAATAGTCAAGACCCGTGTGCGTGAACGGCCTTGTGTGGTGATCCAGGCGTTCTATGGGCAGGTTTCCCGCTCTTGGAACAATCACTCGTCCTTTGAATCTCCGGCATTGTCTACAGGTCGCTACCACGCTCTTTATGGTGCTCCTTGCCTTCAGGACCCAAGGACGACCGGGAGGACTTTTAGTAGACCACGTGGACGTGACAGTGACTGCGGTGAACCTGTTGTAGCGATAACAATGTTAGACGCCTTTGTGGGTGTTTCGATGCTTCCGTCGACAGGTACAAGTGGATTAGTTGTTGCAACTAAGTTAGGTGGCGAGACGGGCGTTGTTACGACGGGTGGCGTGCCATGAAGCAACTGATGGTGACGCCTAGAACAGCCATTGAGACCGCAGCGCTTAGCGCGACAGTTGTTCCACTTATGAGGTACCGACCTTAAGCAACGGAAGCATGTTTTGGTTTCCCTAACCCATTGCCATCGTTGGTCTGTAGTTAGAGAAAGGAAATGTTTACACGACCTTATTACATGAGCCCCTTGTTTGCAATATGTGCACTCGACCTTATTATCATTAGTTGAGACAGTAGTGTGAATAACCTCTTTTTTAAAAGTCCTGGATATTTGCGGCGACGTAGCGTCAACAAAATAATTGAATTTCAACTGCCTATCTGCCTCAGACAAAAGAAACCGAGATAATAATTCAATTTTGGAAATGTTTTCGCTGACGGCCGAGTGATCAGAAGCAAAATCGGTGAAACGAGCCCTAGTGTGCTCGTTGAGTTTGAGTGCAACGCAACGAAACAGCTCGGGTGAGTGTAAATAGTCCGTCTGATTAAGCTGCCTAATAGTAACTATAAAATTTCGAATTTTGTTAGCTAATGTGTTCAGTTCGTCAGGCGTGTTTATTTTGACGTGTGCCCGCAATTCGGCGATCTCACGAGCAACCAGGAGTTCGGGGCGCGCAAAATTTTGTTCTAAGGCGCGGATGACGTCCTCTGGTTTGCACGCTGTCCAAAGTAGAGACGCCACTGACTGATACGCCGCGCCGCGTATGGCGCTGTTTAGTCGCGCCAAGTTTTCTGTTGGAGAGAAAAAACCTTTAGTATTATCGTAGCTTGATTTGAAAGCCATCCACTGAGTGATCTCTCCAGAAAGATCACTTTTGATCTCGATAGAAACAACGTTGACAGCTGGCGTTTTGTATTAGATGGCGATTAGAGTTTATCAATCATATTAACGACGATTTAGATACCCTTATCAAACAGCAGTACGATATCGACTCCATAGAAATCACAAAGTCACGCAGCCCAACAGAGATGATAAGCGTGCAATAGAGATGATAGACTCATCGGTAAATAGGCTCGACGACGGCCGTTTTGAAGTGCGTTTGCCATGGAAGCAAGAGTTGCCAAAATATATTCCGGACAGCTATCCACAGGCGCTATCACGCTTCAAAGCGCTCGAACGTCAAATGACCAGGGACCCAGATTTCTAGGCCGCGTTTCGTCATTTTATATATGATATTATTCACAAAGGTTACGCCGAAGAATGCTACCCTAGCACTTACCATAAACGTCTTCCCACAGGCAGTTCGCATGTTAGCTCAGATGGTAAAATCCGCTGGTACCTTCCAATTTTCGGAGTTTTCCATCCTCAAAAAAAGAAACTTAGGGCGGTTCACGACGCCGCGTCTGTGACTCAGGGCGTCAGTCTAAATAGTCTCTTATTAAAAGGCCCCGATCTGCTACAACCTCTTTTAGATATCTTGTTCCGTTTTAGAGAGGGTGCTGTGGCACTTAATGCCGATATAAAAGAGATGTTTCCCCAGATAAAAATTTCTGCGATAGAGGAGTCTCTGGAATGGTGTACCCCTTTCGCTCTCTCAACCAGGTTCTCTGCTCCTCGGTCAGGGCCTCGGATCCCATCGGCGTAGATGTCATTCTCAGGACTCTTCTCACTACGTCTTGATTTATTGCCTGGTCTAGTAGAGATTTACTACCTTGGTAGTTGCGCTGCACCTTTTTCGTTCTCTTCGCCCACTCAAGTGTAGCTGCGTAGAGATTTGGATACTTATTGTTATCCACTAATCTGCAAGTGGAGTATTTGTCTCCTTCAATGGCTTTGACATGAGTAAGGGCTGCGTCCAACCTCATGACCTCGTTCAACACACAAGGGATCTCCATTACTCGACTCCCAGATGTGGTGAACAAGTTCACGAGGTTAACCGACTTCAGATACGCATCTCTATATACAAGATCTAATTGGGTTAGCACAGCCCTGGTTATGGCGGGCTCCTGATCACGGGAGTCTCCAAGAGATAGATACCGGATAAGAAGGTCCTTTCTAACATCTATATGGCTATACAGAGTGTGTTTTTTGTCAGTTATAAATCGCCAAACTCCTTCCATGAAGGCCTCAGACAGGCAATTGGCCTTGGGAAGACCTGCTAAACCCGCAGCCCACCTCTTCTTGCATGCAGGAGCGTTTTCTGTTGTGGGATCCTTGACCAGTCCCATTAGACTTGCGTCAACGAAGTTCGTCCCATTGTCAGAGATGATGGTGGAAGGTGATCCTCTGCGTGCAATGAAGCGTCTCAAACTCATTATGGCGGCATCTGATGACAGTGACGACACGACTTCTAGGTGAACCGCACGGGTGACGAGGCAAGTATATAACGCCACGTAACGCTTTTCCTGGCGTCGGGCCACGGCCACGGTCACGGTAACTGGGCCAAAATAGTCAAGACCCGTGTGCGTGAACGGCCTTGTGTGGTGATCCAGGCGTTCTATGGGCAGGTTTCCCGCTCTTGGAACAATCACTCGTCCTTTGAATCTCCGGCATTGTCTACAGGTCGCTACCACGCTCTTTATGGTGCTCCTTGCCTTCAGGACCCAAGGACGACCGGGAGGACTTTTAGTAGACCACGTGGACGTGACAGTGACTGCGGTGAACCTGTTGTAGCGATAACAATGTTAGACGCCTTTGTGGGTGTTTCGATGCTTCCGTCGACAGGTACAAGTGGATTAGTTGTTGCAACTAAGTTAGGTGGCGAGACGGGCGTTGTTACGACGGGTGGCGTGCCATGAAGCAATTGATGGTGACGCCTAGAACAGCCATTGAGACCGCAGCGCTTAGCGCGACAGTTGTTCCACTTATGAGGTACCGACCTTAAGCAACGGAAGCATGTTTTGGTTTCCCTAACCCATTGCCATCGTTGGTCTGTAGTTAGAGAAAGGAAATGTTTACACGACCTTATTACATGAGCCCCTTGTTTGCAATATGTGCACTCGACCTTATTATCATTATTGGGGACAGTAGTGTGAATAACCTCTTTTTTAAAAGTCCTGGATATTTGCGGCGACGTAGCGTCAACAAAATAATTGAATTTCAACTGCCTATCTGCCTCAGACAAAAGAAACCGAGATAATAATTCAATTTTGGAAATGTTTTCGCTGACGGCCGAGTGATCAGAAGCAAAATCGGTGAAACGAGCCCTAGTGTGCTCGTTGAGTTTGAGTGCAACGCAACGAAACAGCTCGGGTGAGTGTAAATAGTCCGTCTGATTAAGCTGCCTAATAGTAACTATAAAATTTCGAATTTTGTTAGCTAATGTGTTCAGTTCGTCAGGCGTGTTTATTTTGACGTGTGCCCGCAATTCGGCGATCTCACGAGCAACCAGGAGTTCGGGGCGCGCAAAATTTTGTTCTAAGGCGCGGATGACGTCCTCTGGTTTGCACGCTGTCCAAAGTAGAGACGCCACTGACTGATACGCCGCGCCGCGTATGGCGCTGTTTAGTCGCGCCAAGTTTTCTGTTGGAGAGAAAAAACCTTTAGTATTATCGTAGCTTGATTTGAAAGCCATCCACTGAGTGATCTCTCCAGAAAGATCACTTTTGATCTCGATAGAAACAACGTTGACAGCTGGCGTTTTGTATTAGATGGCGATTAGAGTTTATCAATCATATTAACGACGATTTAGATACCCTTATCAAACAGCAGTACGATATCGACTCCATAGAAATCACAAAGTCACGCAGCCCAACAGAGATGATAAGCGTGCAATAGAGATGATAGACTCATCGGTAAATAGGCTCGACGACGGCCGTTTTGAAGTGCGTTTGCCATGGAAGCAAGAGTTGCCAAAATATATTCCGGACAGCTATCCACAGGCGCTATCACGCTTCAAAGCGCTCGAACGTCAAATGACCAGGGACCCAGATTTCTAGGCCGCGTTTCGTCATTTTATATATGATATTATTCACAAAGGTTACGCCGAAGAATGCTACCCTAGCACTTACCATAAACGTCTTCCCACAGGCAGTTCGCATGTTAGCTCAGATGGTAAAATCCGCTGGTACCTTCCAATTTTCGGAGTTTTCCATCCTCAAAAAAAGAAACTTAGGGCGGTTCACGACGCCGCGTCTGTGACTCAGGGCGTCAGTCTAAATAGTCTCTTATTAAAAGGCCCCGATCTGCTACAACCTCTTTTAGATATCTTGTTCCGTTTTAGAGAGGGTGCTGTGGCACTTAATGCCGATATAAAAGAGATGTTTCCCCAGATAAAAATTTCTTCTAAAGATAGGGATGCCCAACGTTTTCTTTGGCGTGGTGACGATGGAACTATCCGAGAGTATCGAATGGCATCGATGATCTTTGGCGCGGTTTCCAGCCCTTTTATCGCGCAATATTTAAAAAACAAAAATGCAAAAGAGCTGGAAACCTCATTTCCAACCGCTTGTAGGGCCGTTATACATGACCATTATATGGACGATTATCTGGGTAGTTTTTCAAGCGCCACTGAAGCCGCCAGCGTAGCGGCTGACATTGTTAAGGTCCATAAGAACTGTGGTTTTGAAATGCGTTCCTGGATATCGAACAAATCCGAAGCCCTTTTTAGGATCCCTAAGGAGCTTAGAAATGACCCTGGTTCCGATACAGAAGTCGTTTTACCTTTTAATAAAGAAGTAGGTGTTTTAGGAGTTCGATGGAACCCCTTCCATGACAGTTTAAGTTTTCGTTTTTTTTTCCGTGTCCCCATCTGACAAACTCACAAAGCGCATAGTATTGTCCAATGTCATGAAAGTTTTCGACCCGCTCGGGTTACTCATGCCAGTTACGATATGGGGACGAATACTAGTACAGAGACTATGGCGGGAGGGTATCGACTGGGACTCGCCTCTACCAGAAAAATATAAAGTGGAGTATAGGGACTGGTGTCAGCAGCTACAGAGTACCGCCGCAATACGAATCCCTCGGTGGTATATGCACAGAACCGACTACACCAATGCCCAGTTACATGTTTTTGCCGATGGGGGTGAACAGGCATACTCTTGTGTAGCCTATTGGAGGGTGACGTATAACGACGGATCAGTCTCCGTGAGATTGATAGGGAGCAAAGCACGCGTGGCTCCATTGAAGCCCTTATCAATCCCACGTTTGGAGCTTCAGGCAGCCTTATTAGCAACGCGTTTTGCGCAAACAATTATAAGCTCACACCATTTTAAGCCCTCCGAGTCAATTTATTGGACGGACTCTACGACCGTTCTTAAATGGATTCGGAGTGACGCGCGCAATTTTAAGCCGTTCGTTTCTCACAGATTGGGAGAGATAGCGGAGTCAACCAATCCGTCCAATTGGCGGTGGATCCTTATGGAAGCTGAGTCCCAGCCAGTCGCCACCGGTGTTTAGTGTTCCACTGGGGGTGGGAATGTTGGCGACTGGCTGGAAAACTCTATGCCTTTTATATGACAATGATTGATATATATTAAGTTAGTTTTTATTAAGATATATACATGTAATATGATCTAAGGACAATAAAACTGTACTTAGAGAGGAGGGAAACTATTACAATACTAACACTCGTGTATGTGTTGAACCGGGCTTTTGTGTTTGCTGATATTGAGTGCAGCCTAGTGTTTTCGATGTCTCTTTGCCTTCTTAATATGGCGAGTCTCCTCCTCGTCATCCGACTCAGTTCCTGATGACTCACTGTAGATGGTATCCGCAGCTCTTTTATGACCTGTATCAGTTAAGACTTGCGATAGAGGAGTCTCTGGAATGGTGTACCCCTTTCGCTCTCTCAACCAGGTTCTCTGCTCCTCGGTCAGGGCCTCGGATCCCATCGGCGTAGATGTCATTCTCAGGACTCTTCTCACTACGTCTTGATTTATTGCCTGGTCTAGTAGAGATTTACTACCTTGGTAGTTGCGCTGCACCTTTTTCGTTCTCTTCGCCCACTCAAGTGTAGCTGCGTAGAGATTTGGATACTTATTGTTATCCACTAATCTGCAAGTGGAGTATTTGTCTCCTTCAATGGCTTTGACATGAGTAAGGGCTGCGTCCAACCTCATGACCTCGTTCAACACAAAAGGGATCTCCATTACTCGACTCCCAGATGTGGTGAACAAGTTCATGAGGTTAACCGACTTCAGATACGCATCTCTATATACAAGATCTAATTGGGTTAGCACAGCCCTGGTTATGGCGGGCTCCTGATCACGGGAGTCTCCAAGAGATAGATACCGGATAAGAAGGTCCTTTCTAACATCTATATGGCTATACAGAGTGTGTTTTTTGTCAGTTATAAATCGCCAAACTCCTTCCATGAAGGCCTCAGACAGGCAATTGGCCTTGGGAAGACCTGCTAAACCCGCAGCCCACCTCTTCTTGCATGCAGGAGCGTTTTCTGTTGTGGGATCCTTGACCAGTCCCATTAGACTTGCGCCAACGAAGTTCGTCCCATTGTCAGAGATGATGGTGGAAGGTGATCCTCTGCGTGCAATGAAGCGTCTCAAACTCATTATGGCGGCATCTGATGACAGTGAAGACACGACTTCTAGGTGAACCGCATGGGTGACGAGGCAAGTATATAACGCCACGTAACGCTTTTCCTGGCGTCGGGCCACGGCCACGGTAACTGGGCCAAAATAGTCAAGACCCGTGTGCGTGAACGGCCTTGTGTGGTGATCCAGGCGTTCTATGGGCAGGTTTCCCGCTCTTGGAACAATCACTCGTCCTTTGAATCTCCGGCATTGTCTACAGGTCGCTACCACGCCCTTTATGGTGCTCCTTGCCTTCAGGACCCAAGGACGACCGGGAGGACTTTTAGTAGACCACGTGGACGTGACAGTGACTGCGGTGAACCTGTTGTAGCGATAACAATGTTAGACGCCTTTGTGGGTGTTTCGATGCTTCCGTCGACAGGTACAAGTGGATTAGTTGTTGCAACTAAGTTAGGTGGCGAGACGGGCGTTGTTACGACGGGTGGCGTGCCATGAAGCAACTGATGGTGACGCCTAGAACAGCCATTGAGACCGCAGCGCTTAGCGCGACAGTTGTTCCACTTATGAGGTACCGACCTTAAGCAACGGAAGCATGTTTTGGTTTCCCTAACCCATTGCCATCGTTGGTCTGTAGTTAGAGAAAGGAAATGTTTACACGACCTTATTACATGAGCCCCTTGTTTGCAATATGTGCACTCGACCTTATTATCATTAGTTGAGACAGTAGTGTGAATAACCTCTTTTTTAAAAGTCCTGGATATTTGCGGCGACGTAGCGTCAACAAAATAATTGAATTTCAACTGCCTATCTGCCTCAGACAAAAGAAACCGAGATAATAATTCAATTTTGGAAATGTTTTCGCTGACGGCCGAGTGATCAGAAGCAAAATCGGTGAAACGAGCCCTAGTGTGCTCGTTGAGTTTGAGTGCAACGCAACGAAACAGCTCGGGTGAGTGTAAATAGTCCGTCTGATTAAGCTGCCTAATAGTAACTATAAAATTTCGAATTTTGTTAGCTAATGTGTTCAGTTCGTCAGGCGTGTTTATTTTGACGTGTGCCCGCAATTCGGCGATCTCACGAGCAACCAGGAGTTCGGGGCGCGCAAAATTTTGTTCTAAGGCGCGGATGACGTCCTCTGGTTTGCACGCTGTCCAAAGTAGAGACGCCACTGACTGATACGCCGCGCCGCGTATGGCGCTGTTTAGTCGCGCCAAGTTTTCTGTTGGAGAGAAAAAACCTTTAGTATTATCGTAGCTTGATTTGAAAGCCATCCACTGAGTGATCTCTCCAGAAAGATCACTTTTGATCTCGATAGAAACAACGTTGACAGCTGGCGTTTTGTATTAGATGGCGATTAGAGTTTATCAATCATATTAACGACGATTTAGATACCCTTATCAAACAGCAGTACGATATCGACTCCATAGGAATCACAAAGTCAACTCCGCAGCCCAACAGAGATGATAAGCGTGCAATAGAGATGATAGACTCATCGGTAAATAGGCTCGACGACGGCCGTTTTGAAGTGCGTTTGCCATGGAAGCAAGAGTTGCCAAAATATATTCCGGACAGCTATCCACAGGCGCTATCACGCTTCAAAGCGCTCGAACGTCAAATGACCAGGGACCCAGATTTCGCGGCCGCGTTTCGTCATTTTATATATGATATTATTCACAAAGGTTACGCCGAAGAATGCTACCCTAGCACTTACCATAAACGTCTTCCCACAGGCAGTTCGCATGTTAGCTCAGATGGTAAAATCCGCTGGTACCTTCCAATTTTCGGAGTTTTCCATCCTCAAAAAAAGAAACTTAGGGCGGTTCACGACGCCGCGTCTGTGACTCAGGGCGTCAGTCTAAATAGTCTCTTATTAAAAGGCCCCGATCTGCAACAACCTCTTTTAGATATCTTGTTCCGTTTTAGAGAGGGTGCTGTGGCACTTAATGCCGATATAAAAGAGATGTTTCCCCAGATAAAAATTTCTTCTAAAGATAGGGATGCCCAACGTTTTCTTTGGCGTGGTGACGATGGAACTATCCGAGAGTATCGAATGGCATCGATGATCTTTGGCGCGGTTTCCAGCCCTTTTATCGCGCAATATTTAAAAAACAAAAATGCAAAAGAGCTGGAAACCTCATTTCCAACCGCTTGTAGGGCCGTTATACATGACCATTATATGGACGATTATCTGGGTAGTTTTTCAAGCGCCACTGAAGCCGCCAGCGTAGCGGCTGACATTGTTAAGGTCCATAAGAACTGTGGTTTTGAAATGCGTTCCTGGATATCGAACAAATCCGAAGCCCTTTTTAGGATCCCTAAGGAGCTTAGAAATGACCCTGGTTCCGATACAGAAGTCGTTTTACCTTTTAATAAAGAAGTAGGTGTTTTAGGAGTTCGATGGAACCCCTTCCATGACAGTTTAAGTTTTCGTTTTTTTTTCCGTGTCCCCATCTGACAAACTCACAAAGCGCATAGTATTGTCCAATGTCATGAAAGTTTTCGACCCGCTCGGGTTACTCATGCCAGTTACGATATGGGGACGAATACTAGTACAGAGACTATGGCGGGAGGGTATCGACTGGGACTCGCCTCTACCAGAAAAATATAAAGTGGAGTATAGGGACTGGTGTCAGCAGCTACAGAGTACCGCCGCAATACGAATCCCTCGGTGGTATATGCACAGAACCGACTACACCAATGCCCAATTACATGTTTTTGCCGATGGGGGTGAACAGGCATACTCTTGTGTAGCCTATTGGAGGGTGACGTATAACGACGGATCAGTCTCCGTGAGATTGATAGGGAGCAAAGCACGCGTGGCTCCATTGAAGCCCTTATCAATCCCACGTTTGGAGCTTCAGGCAGCCTTATTAGCAACGCGTTTTGCGCAAACAATTATAAGCTCACACCATTTTAAGCCCTCCGAGTCAATTTTTTGGACGGACTCTACGACCGTTCTTAAATGGATTCGGAGTGACGCGCGCAATTTTAAGCCGTTCGTTTCTCACAGATTGGGAGAGATAGCGGAGTCAACCAATCCGTCCAATTGGCGGTGGATCCCTACCTCCCTCAATGTGGCCGACGACGCCACCAAGCCAAAAAAGTTAGACTTTACGGGCTCTCACCGATGGCTTTCCGGCCCTTCCTTTTTATTAGAGTCTAAATTTTGTTGGCCTACGGAATCAGATGGCGACGTCACTGAAAGCGCGTGCGATTCGGAATTAAAACCAGAACACGTGGGAGTTATTGTTGATGTCCCGTTACTGTATCCTCCTGTACCGAACGCAATGCGCTTCAGTAGATGGCGGCGTCTTCTACGCGCAACCGCCCGCGCCTTCTCGGGTGCTCGTATGTTCCGCGCTAAGCTAGCTCGACCTGTGGATACTAATTCGATTTTTTTCGCACCGACAGACCCCAACGAGCCCACGTCCCTCTCACATCTCCGTGCTGCGGACATCGAATTGGCAGAGAAATTACTTCTGCTACACTCCCAGATGGAGAGCTTTCCTGAGGAGTATAAGACGCTGAGAGCCTCGCAGCCCGTGCTCAAAGGAAGCAGAATAGCCAACCTTGCTCCACAAATAGATCAAGATGGTCTGCTCAGACTCGATACACGCATCAGAACTGCACCAGCTGTAAGTGAGAGCATGAAGTGTCCAATAATTCTCGACGGACGGCATCATGTCACTCGGCTACTTATCCTTTCTCACCACGAGAAGATGGCCCATGGTTTTAATGAGACCGTTCTCAACGAACTTCGTCAAAGGTACTGGGTCCTGAAGGCAAGGAGCACCATAAAGAGCGTGGTAGCGACCTGTAGACAATGCCGGAGATTCAAAGGACGAGTGATTGTTCCAAGAGCGGGAAACCTGCCCATAGAACGCCTGGATCACCACACAAGGCCGTTCACGCACACGGGTCTTGACTATTTTGGCCCAGTTACCGTGGCCGTGGCCCGACGCCAGGAAAAGCGTTACGTGGCGTTATATACTTGCCTCGTCACCCGTGCGGTTCACCTAGAAGTCGTGTCTTCACTGTCATCAGATGCCGCCATAATGAGTTTGAGACGCTTCATTGCACGCAGAGGATCACCTTCCACCATCATCTCTGACAATGGGACGAACTTCGTTGGCGCAAGTCGGGAGCTAAGGCCGCTTTTTGGGGATTCCGTGGAGGAGTGTGTAACCAATCAGGGAATTAAGTGGCAATTCATCCCCCCTGCTTCCCCATTTATGGGTGGTACATGGGAACGACTCGTCCGCACTGTTAAGACTGCGTTACAGGCCACCCTCAAAGACAGACGCAACCCTAGAGAAGAGGTCCTCACCACCCTGTTACTTGAAGCCGAAGCCGTGGTCAACTCGAGACCTCTCACGTACGTGCCATCGTCTGCGGAAGTCCCCGAAGCTATCACGCCGTTCCATTTCCTAATAGGAACTGCTTCGAACGCGCCGTGGACGAGCAGCCTGACGGACGCGGATATTCTGCGACGCAGCGATTGGCGACGAGCACTCCGCCTGGCAGACCACTTCTGGGCACGCTGGCTGCGAGAGTACCTACCAACTCTCGGGCCCAGAGGAGTTCAAGACGTCGGAGACAATTTTAAAGAGGGGGACGTGGTGCTAGTAGTAGACTCGACCTTGCCACGAGGTTTGTGGCCTCTAGGTAGGGTGGTCAAAGTGTCCACGGGTCCGGACGGACGGGTTCGCGTGGCGGATGTTTTTACCAAGGGGGGTACACTGCGCAGGCCCGTCCGCAAGCTTCTCCTTATGGAAGCTGAGTCCCAGCCAGTCGCCACCGGTGTTTAGTGTTCCACTGGGGGTGGGAATGTTGGCGACTGGCTGGAAAACTCTATGCCTTTTATATGACAATGATTGATATATATTAAGTTAGTTTTGTTTTTAGGTGTCGTTGCTGTTACGTTGCTATCTGTGTGTGTCGTGGTCAGGTTTTTGTATTCTCGCTTATTTTATCGTATTATATTTGTATTTAATTATCAGCCCGTGTTTTCATCATCCGCCACCTATACAGTCCACCTCACTCGCTATCAGGAGCAGAGGAAAAAATGTCACCCGAACAATCTTTATTTACATTTTTCGACAGAAGCCTTATTATTAGATTATAACACTCTAAAAAAAGAAACTAATCGGGACCCTACATTAAGCCGCGTTTTGAGCTATTTGATGGACGGGTGGCCATCCGAAGTCGAAATCAAAGAATTAAAACCATATCATACTAGAAAAGAAGAACTATACTGTGAATTGGGGTGTATTATGTGGGGTCACCGCGTAGTGGTACCTCCGTCATTGAGGAAAAAGGAAATATCGGAACTTCATGATTCCCATATGGGAATAGTTAGGGCAAAATCACTAGCGCGTAATTATGTATGGTGGCCGGGAATCGATGAAGCTGTGGAAGCGAAGTGTCGCGCGTGCGAGGTGTGCGCCGCGGTAGCCGACTCACCACCCAAACACGCGCCTCACTCATGGCCATGGCCTTCCCGGCCCTGGTCTAGGTTACACCTTGATTTCTTAGGTCCAATAAATGGCGTAACTTATTTAATTATCGCAGATTCATGCTCTACATGGATAGAAGCAATCAAGATGAAATCAACTACGGCACAAGCGGTTCTTTGGTCTAAATTTGGTATTCCTAAGCAAACGGTTAGTGACAATGGACCACCTTTTTCAAGCGCGGAATTCCAAAGTTTTTTGAAACATAATGGCATTAGCCATATTTTTTCAGCTCCTTATCACCCAGCATCAAACGGGGCCGGTGAAAACGCCGTTAAAATATGTAAACGCACGATTAAAAAGGCAATTACACAAAATATGTAAATGTTGCTTTGTGCAAATTTTTATTAGCTTATAGGAACACAGCACACGCGACTACCGGCGAAAGCCCAGCCAATATATTGCAGGGTCGTAATTTACGAATGAGATTGGATAACTTGAAGCCGGACAGGGAATCCCGAGTCTTAACGCGTCAGAGCTGTAGTGAACAGTACGCAGGTGGTGTACACCAGCGTCAGTTCGAGCTAGAATCTCCTGTCTGGTATCGGAAGTACAGAGGTTTAGATAAGTGGGTCGCGGGTACGATAATTAAACGGTTAGGAAATACAGATTACTGTGTTAGATCTCGTTTTGGAACCGAGGTACATAGACACGTCGACCAGCTAAAAAAAAGGGTTACCGAAGGCGTAAGTAAAGATCCAACAACTAATGTTGTAGCTCAAAAATTGGAAATAGGCAATCGCGTAAATCTTTATCCGTTCCCGTGACCAGTGGTGAGGATCAACAAGGCCGTAGCATATGCTCGCCGTCGGGGACGAGCGGGAGGGAAAGCGATCTGTCACCAAAATATGATTTAACAGCGGCGAAAGAGGTACGAAATCATGGCAGTATACTTCGCGGTCCCACGTGTTTACCAAATGTGCCGGCAAACGAGCAAGCAATAACTGATGGTAGTAGCATTAGTATTGGAAAACGTCAGCGCAAACCACCAGTTAGGTTTGGTTTCGATGAAATAGAATAGATAACTATAGGTTGTATTAAGTAAGAATGTACAATATTAAGAAAATGGTATGTTAAATTTTAATAAAAAAGAAGTAAAGGTAGTCTAATGACTTAAGTTGTATCTAGTTTTAAGGAAGCTTGGTAAATGCTGTTTTAGTAAATAAGGGTGGAGGTGTCATATAGGTGTAGTTATATCGGTCAAGCTCACAGATGTTGTATTCAGCCGCCAGTCTCGCATTAAACGTTTGTATTTACGGACCTCGCGTCTTTTATTTAGCAATAAGCAACTAATTTGGTACAGACGGAAGATGTATTACAACAGTCTAAACTCCAATATTGATAACTAACTTTACCTATACACTGATCACAAGATCTATCACTACTTGAACAATTAGGATTGAACAAACTTACTATAGAGACATGAAGTAATATAATTAATTTTGACAGGAGAGATGTTATGATAATTCGGATATTTTCCAGTTTTAACTAAAGTTCTAGTTATCTAAGTAGCTACTTGTGTAAATAAATAAATCCGCGTTTCGTTATCGGTATAGAGCTACACAATTAAGAGAGCAGATTCAAATAAAATAAATAGTAAAATTAAGACTTTCAGTGAGACTATAGAAAGGCTAGGATTAAGGTATCGGAGTTAGAGACTTCAGCGAAAGGAAAATTAATTCAGTGGGAATTTAAGTCAATACTCCTAGATCGCAACACGGCGGCGGTCCTGGGTTCCCCTGATAACACGCCCCTCTCATGCCGCTGACCTCCGACCTCAGAATGGCCATTCTGAAACTATAACGAACAAATGAAATGACAAATGAAATATAAAAAATATTCCTACGGGAAATATCGACTCACCCTTGAGGTGATAATAATAGGTTGGGGAAAAAGTTTCTTCGCATTTTTTAAGAAAATTCAATAAATTTTTTAATTTAGTTTATTTACATTTAATTTAAGTATGTAGGTACCATTTTGTTCGATAACTTTTTGCCATCTTGTAGGTAGGGACATGATCCCATTGCTATAGAAATTTTGGGACTTCTGGTCAAAATACCGCGACAAGTGGTTTTGGCAGTCCTCTCGTGATGTTAACCTGACACTGCCTAAAGAATTCTGAAGAGACCGAAACAGGTGGAAATCTGAAGGTGCAAGGTTAGGACTATACGGCGGATGCATTAACACCTCCCAGCCAAACTCTCTTAATTTTTGCTGAGTGGCTAAAGATGTGTGAGGTCTAGCGTTATCATGATGAAAAACCACACCCCTTCTGTTGATTAATTCCGGCCGCTTTCTCTCAACTTCTTGCTTAAATATCATCAGTTGTTCGCAGTAGAGTTCAGAATCGATGGTCCTGCCTGGTGGTAACAGCTCATAATGAATAATGCCCTTCCAATCCCACCACACACACAGCATCACCTTGTTGCGAGTTAACCCGGGTTTCGCCACAGTCTGTGAAGCCGGCCTTTGACCACGACCTTTTTCGCACGTTCTTGTCGTACGTGATCCACATTTCATCACCAGTTATCAGCTTCTTCAAAAATAGTTCGGTTTCACTACGTCGTAATAAAGAATCACAAATGAGTACACGGTTCATTAGGTTTCTTTCAGTGAGCTCGTGAGGTACCCAAATGTCGAGCTTTTTTGTGTACCCAGTTTTTTTCAAATGCGCCAAAACTGTTTTGTGGTCAATTCCCAGTTCTTCAGCTACGTCGTAACTACTGACATGCCGATCTTGCTCCACATTTTCAAAAATGGCATCCATTTTATCTGTAATAGCCCTATTACAGATAAAACAGGTCGCCCGACCAGAGCGACGTGCATCTTTGACATCAAAATTTCCGGATTGAAAACGCTTAAACCAAATTTGTGCTACTCTCACAGACACTGCACTAGGTCCATAAACATCGCAAATTTTTTTCGCGGCTTGCGTTGCATTTTTACCTTTTTTGTAGTAAAATTTTAAAATGTATCGAATTTCTTCATTAGATTCACTCATCTTGGCGGTACGAAAAACAAATGAAAATCACACATTTTCCTAATTTGAATTTGGAATTATGTTCTTTTAAATTTAAACTTTCAATGATACCAAAACCAGTTAGATACAAATAGTATAGCCAAAGAGATTTTATTACAAGTTTATACATACTATAATGCGAAAAGACTTTTTCCCCAACCTAATATAAGCTTCGCAGCTTTAAGGAGGTCGAGTCCGAGCCCCAGTACAAGTAAGCCAAGGCTACTTTACGAGTAGGTTCCCGAACCTGAATGGACCGGTCGTAGTTGATGTGGTATGAAATGAAATGAGACGCCCATACGAGTTTCACCGTCCATCAGTCTAATTCGGATCATTACCGAGGCCTAATTCGAAAAAGGGGAAATTTAACTATAGAATAAATACAACTTTGGCTATCAATATTATAACCATCTTAACAACTTTTGTACAAATATAACTCGTTGCTCCCGCAGGCCTGAAAAAAAAGGTAACCCGATAGAATGATAGAGGGAGGGGACTTTGTCCATCCAACGGAGTGTACTAAGCAAAAGAGTGAAAAGATATTGATTATGCATAAAGCACCTGAAGTTTCTAATAACTTGATACAATCTCGAAAACCTAAATAACTAGACGATCGCTACCGAGCGTGTACCACCACTATACAGACCAAATTACGAGCTTTAAAGAAAGTTTCTGCGAGTACCCATTTTTTGTGGGTCCTAATTTTTACTGTGGCTTGCCAAATTTTTTTTTTTACGCCACGCCATGGTGGTTTATATATATGGTGTCTTTATCTTGATGTGTACGTGAATCTTCCTTACGCAAGTTAACGTTGATCTGCCGCTTGCCTGTCGTAACGGATATAGTTTGATAAGTTTACTAAAGAATCCTGCATCACAAATATGTATTTAAAACCGAACCGTCCAACTGGTGGCGGTCCGTAAATATCGCAGAAAACCCTTTCTCCGACTTCATTCGCAACTTTTTTTATTACTTTTGACATACCTCGCAAGCTTTGAAAATTCTCCCTATTATTCGCAACCTGTCCGGAAAGATATACCGTTGTTTCAGCTAAGCATGAACTTTAAATCGTCGTGAAATGTCCTAGTCTTATATTTGTGTCAATGACCACTTCGTATTTTGTTTAAAAAAATCACAAAAAGGTCTAACCTCCTAGCTATACCGTGAAATAAATTTTCGAAGGTAATTTATCAGTCCTAAAAACCTCGCAACCAATAAAACCCCGTTTCAACGCGGTATAGGAAAATCTAGAATAGCATTCACCCGGTCGGGATCCATACGTATTTCTGTTGTACTTACTATGTGTCCTTACAACTGTACTTCTACGCATAAGAACCAACACTTATCTAATCTTCCCGTTAATCCCGCATCTCCCAATCTGTTTAGAACTTGAAGTACTCTATATGTAATTTAATATCACCAGTTGTACAAATTATTATATCATGCAAATAATTCACACAAAATTCACGCACTCCTTCTAATATAGAATCCATCGCTCTTGAAAATCCTACCATTGAAGTCTTTAACCTCTAAGGCAACACACGAGATATATGAGTTCTTACCATAAAAGTCAAGCCTGTATACTTCCTCGAATCTGATTGTAAAGGTATTTGAAAATAAGCATTATTCAAAACTATTAAACTGATGTAATTTACTCCATGAAATGACTGTAAAATTTCCGATGTAAGCGGCGGCGACCCCGCATCACCTACCATTCTCTTATTGAGTTCCCGTGCGTCTAACAAGAATCTGATTGATCCGTCTCGCTTCTTAGTAAACGTTAGTGGACTACAATACGGCGTCGATTCTTGTCGAATGACTCCTAGACCTTCTAACTCCGTTAATTTTTCTCGTACTTGTTCTCTGTACGCTATAGGCATAGGATATGGCTGGATAGCTTCGTTTAACAAAAGGCGTTTCGTCTACCAACTTAATGACGTGTTCATATTTATTGGTGAAACCCAATTTGTCCATTAACACTTTATGATGTTTGCCCAGCACAGGTAATAATAGCTTCTTTTGTTCACTATTCAGGTCTGACCCGCTTAAGCAATATTCCATACCGGATGCATTGATTGTGTCGCTGTTTTGTTTAGTGTTCCGACGGTTGGGTGCCGTTTTTCAACATTGAACTTATAGTGACTACGTTTGTTTTCCCGCCCAATCGCTAAACTTCGCATTCTGAATTTATTTATTAATGTATAATAATATTAATGTACGCTGTTTTCCGCAATTTACTATTCCTCTTAATCGCTCTAGCCAATCATAACCCAATATCATCGACCTAGGTAATCGTTGTATAATCAACACAGGTGTTTCAACTAAAGTACTGCCTAGTTCGAATTCTATTAGCACTAAACGATTTGTACTTTCACTTCGTGACTTGAATGCCCCCTGTACTCGTAACGCTGGAATAATAACCTCAGGTATATCACTCATTTGCTTCCGTATCGAATCATATAGCTCTATTTATGCCACTAATCTGACTTCCGGTATCTATAAGAGCTCGTATACTCCTCCCGTACAACCTCACATGCACTTCAGGCAACCTAGATAACGAATAATTATCTGCCACGTTGACTAACTCGTCTAATTCATGAAATATGGTGTACACACCCCGCTTCCGTGGTGTACAAAACTCACACATAACGCCTAATTCTCCGCTTTGACATTACTGAACTGATTTTCCAATAAGACTCCTATACTACTAGCGAAAGACTGACAATCCCCTTCGGTTTTGTTCCCACATGTCTTTAGTAGTCGCCTCGAATCTCCTTCACCGACCCCTAAACTTTGTCCTGGCCTTCCATTCCATCCATTCCTAGCCAAAATCTTATAAGATACATATTTTAACTCGCGTTCCGGCAATCTATTATCCCCTGTACTACACAACGATGCGTAACCGGACTTCACCTGCGTAGGGGACCTTAGTTTTTTGAAATGTCCTCCCCCACGGTATCAGAGCCTAACCGATTCTGATAATGACCTCGTCCTGTCTCTGAACCCCTTCTGTTCTGCCATCTACCAACTGAAGTCGTAGCAGTAATTGGTCGTCCCGTGCGGTCCATTGTGGCGCCCTTTCCTAAAGTTCCCACTCACGGCCTCCGTGACAGTTCCTCTCCTTCTATCCACGATATTTTGTTCTATATTCCTGAGAACTTTTCTCCGTTTATGATGGTGGATTCCTCGAATCTAGTGAACCACAACCTTTGGATATCTAACGAATAATGACGCATTTTAGAATTCACTAAGTCCCTCTCGGCAAACGCAATTGTTAATGACTGCATTGACTCGGCTTGTTCAGCAAATGTTCCGACATTGACATTCCCGTCTCGCCTGTATACATAGTATTAACTAGTCTATACCTAACGGACTCTTGGATGTGTTCATTCCAATAATTTCGCTTGAAATCAGATTCAAAGTCTGCAAAATTAACCCATTCCTTTGAATATAAATCCATAACTTTACGCGCGTGACCCGTAATGCACTCCAATGCTATCTCTATCTCACGATTTGAGCCATTTACTGCCCTAATATATTTTTTTAATCGATTTAAAAATACAATAGGATTCATAGATGACCTGCCATCAAAACTCGGTTTGCTCACTGATGGTTGTATTACATACAAATTTCGCGTTTCGTTAGGCGCAATGGTAGTGCTCGTTGAAGCGATGCTACTCGAGTCCTGTCTACCTGATCCGATACAACTTTCACTTTCTACACCGTCTATTATTTGACTAGACTCCCGGCTACTTACCTGTCGACTATTAGTGCTGCCCGAATGTAACTGTTCCAATTTTTTCTCAAACTCGCTTATCTTTTTAAGGATTAATTTTAAACTCGCATTTTCTAAGTTACCCGTCATGCCGCCTGTCTCTACCGTACTTGCACCGACCTCGCTTGACTTCCCCTGTCGCCTAATACATCTTTCCTCCCTCTCAGACATTTCCTCCGTCCGCCTATTTACGTGTACTCGCCTAATCAGATGGAAATGCGTAACACCTTTAAACCTAATTTGCCAACTATTGATTGCACACTTCTCTCAGTGAATTATTGAGAATGGGTTGACTAACGTCTATCTCAGATACCGTAAGTGAACAAGAAAGTTATGAATAAAATTATATTATGATAAATTCTTAGTCTATAATTAATTATTTTATTGAAGTAGGATTAAAATAGACAAATGAATTAAAGTAAGCCCTGAAACTCTGGTTCCCACGTAGTCTTCTCTCTCTCTGACTCCAATAGTATATGTATATACTTGATGCTGACTTTCCTGCAACAGTACATGTATATAAGAGTTTGTTCACGCTGTGCTCCCCCCAGACTTTACGCCTCCTCAAAACTCTTAACACCTACAAGACGTATTCATTGTAATTGATACATAATAAATGGAGCACATTAAAAGTTTCATGTATACTGCTTGAACTGCGTTGCCCTCCTTAGTAACTGTAAGTAATACATAATGGACCAAATGCATAATCTTATGTATTGCGGCGCTGGTTCTCCTATATTATTATAATGAAAATAGAATAAGTCAATATCACATTAAATCTACAACTTAATTTGTAAGTATATTTGTACGTCGCCCTCTTTCGTTGCATATTCCTTGAAATTACCATTTTAACGTAACGTAAACGTAACGTAATAAAATTACCATTTAACCAAAACATCGTGGGTATTTGGAGAACACGGGCTGTATATAACTTCGCTGCCGATCTTTTTCCAAAAAATAGTGTTCACAAATAGTTTCTAAAGTTACTTTACAGCTATTATGGTGCTGGAAGTGAACGTAAACAATCTTGGATATGTCCTGAATGTGTTAACAAGAAACCAAAGAGTGACTGCACAGATACTCCGGTACGCCCAGGTACTGCTCAGGATACCTCCCCTAATTGCGTATCGGATGATTCTCCGCGGGACAACGTAACAATGCGATACGGTCGAAACAAAAATAAGGCATCGATGGTGACCTCACCGCCATCATAAGAACGGAAATAAAGGCCGCTATTCGTGCTGAAATGGCACCTATCAATGAAAGATTGCAAGATCTCCAAAACTCAGTGCAATACATTAGCAATCAATACGATGATCTAATTAAGTCCACAAATACTATAATAATTGATCACAAGAACATGAAAGCTGAATGTAAACAACTGCGTACTACGGTCACTGTGATGTCGGATCGTATTGACCAGCTCGAACAATATTTACGAAATAATAACCTGGAAATTCAGGGAGTAGGGGAGCGAGGGGCTTGTTGTAACAGTTTTCTTTAAAACTAATATATCTTGAGATCTATTGATTAAATGTCTACTAAATAAATATGGATGAATGCTGTAACTCTTCCTGTACCAAAACAAGTAAAAAAAATACTATTATTATTCGTCATTATTTTACAATCAATTATTTTCTAGAAGAAGTGCGGTGTTACAACTTACCTCGTGCTTGGGGCAAGTTGTAACATCTAACGGGGCAAGTAGTAACGCCAAAAAAAACCGACAATAATACCTCTAATCATTTATTCTTTGTTTGTTTTTAACTAAATTCACATCTTACTAAAGTAAGTATTATATAATTCTTATCAAAAATCAACATATCTATCTAACAAAGTATGATACTTATACATAGAAGAATCAACATTTGGTGGGTTTCATTATGATTAAATTCAGTCTTCGTCTGAGCTACTATTAATACAAATAAAAGATATAGTGTCTCCTGTAACACATCCTACATAGGCCCACATCTTGCAAATGATACACTCTACCCAATCTTCTTTATTTGAATCGGTGTAAGCTTCACTACATACCAGACAGAACCACTCTTCTGATTCTGATTCTGAATCTGAACATAAAACTTTTCTTCTAGCTCTATCCACTCCAGTTTTATTTTTTGTTGACTTACCTTTCCCCTTCCCGTTTCCTTTGCCTTTTTCTTTAGTTTTGTTTTCTTTTTTTTTGTTTCATCTTTTCCTCATATTCTTTTTGTAAAGCTTCTTTTTCAGGAGTGTCCTTCAATACTGTAGATTTTCTTTTGCGTCTGCTATTTGAATTAGCTTTTCTTGGTGGCGCCTTTGGTAGAGGTAGAGTAGGTAGGAAGCTATCTTACCTTTTTCTTCTGCAGTAAATCCTTATCTAGGCTTAACATAACCAACTCTTAATGTTTCATTATTCTTCTTTTTCTTTTTTGTATCTATAAAGAGAGACGTGACATAATCCGAAAGTCTGACTAGCTTTGCGATTACTGCATTTTTTTTTCTAAAACTTCAGCTGCCGCTAACTCGTATACTTCTTGGCTATGTGTTGCCCGCTCTGACTTTTTTTTTATACACCCTCATTCTAGAAGTATGGAAAAGAAATAAGTAAGTTTCTACATCATAACTTGGGGCATGTTGTAACATGTTACAACAAGCCCCCTGGATTTTGATACAACTAACCCCATGTTATGATTTTTAATATTTATCAAGATAACTATTTAAACAATTTAGCAATCATAAAAACTGTTACACATTATCAGAGATAGATTAATTTGAATGGAAATAAGATACAGAAAATTTGAAATTAGTCGATAATATTAACGCAAACCGATTATATTACCTGGCAAAAATGAAGCGCGTGCACAGTTCCGCTCACTGCGCCGGCCGGCGGGACACTAGCTATGGCAACATGATACGGCGTAGTTTATAGGTTAAATCGAGTCAAAGAAATACGTCAATTGCGTTTACGATCCTTGTGAAAAGAGCCTGTTACTACTTACCCCTGTTACAACAAGCCCCTCGCTCCCCTACCTGAACAAAAAAATGAAAATATCTTAAAAGTGGTGAATAAAATCGCTGATGTGATATCGCTGAACTTGCAGGACGCTGATATATTGAATTGTACAAGAGTTGCCCGCAAAAATAAGGAGAGTAAGTCTCCGAGAGCCATAGTTGTTCAGCTTAAAAGTATTCGCTGTCGTGATGAATTTTACTCTGCAGTTACGCGCTATAACAGGTCACACCCAAAAAGCAAACTAGGATCATCACTACTGAATTTCAGTGGACCTACGGTGCCCATCTACGTTTCGGAACACCTTTCCCCGTCGAATAAATCGCTACATGCTGCCGCACGCATCAAGGCGAAAGAATTAGCGTACAAATTCGTATGGGTGCGCAATGGCCGAATTTTCATGCGCAAGAATGAAACATCCCCGTTCATATCATACGTTAAGTGTCAGAAAACACTGGACTCACGGGATTAGTGCTCTTTTCTGTGTTTATTTCCCCTGTAGTGTATGCCATTATTTAATCAAATATTTTTTTATTCTTTATGATGGATAAATTATCTATTTAATAGGTTGGGGAAAAAGTTTCTTCGCATTTTTTACGAAAATTCAAAACATTTTTTCGCGAGCTATCTGTGAAGCCTGACCGGCCTTTGACCACGACCTTTTTCGCACGTTCTTGTCGTACGTGATCCACTTTTCATCACCAGTTATTAGCTTCTTCAAAAATGGTTCGGTTTCATTACGTCGTAATAAAGAATCACAAATGAGTACACGGTTCATTAGGTTTCTTTCAGTGAGCTCGTGAGGTACCCAAATGTCGAGCTTTTTTGTGTACCCAGTTTTTTTCAAATGCGCCAAAACTGTTTTGTGGTCAATTTCCAGTTCTTCAGCTACGTCGTAACTACTGACATGCCGATCTTGCTCCACTTTTTCAAAAATGGCATCCATTTTATCTGTAATAGGGCGACCAGAGCGACGTGCATCTTTGACATCAAAATTTCCGGATTGAAAACGCTTAAACCAAATTTGTGCTACTCTCACAGACACTGCACTAGGTCCATAAACATCGCAATTTTTTTTCGCAGCTTGCGTTGCATTTTTACCTTTTTTGTAGTAAAATTTTAAAATGTATCGAATTTCTTCATTAGATTCATTCATCTTGGCGGTACGAAAAAGAAATGAAAATCACACATTTTCCTAATTTGAATTTGGAATTATGTTCTTTAAAATTTAAACTTTCAATGATACCAAAACCAGCCAGATACAAATAGTATAAAGATTCCAAAGGCCAAAGGCCAAAGAGATTTTATTACAAGTTTATACATACTATAATGCTAAAAGACTTTTTCCCCAACCTAATATTTCCAAAATATCAGAGGTACTAAATCTAAAACAGAAGATATAATTCATTCTATTATGTTAAATAATTATGATGTAACATGTCTATGTGAGACCTGGCTTGATCAATCCGTGGCATCCTCAGAACTTATTGATGACAGATATATTGTCAACCGTGGGGATCGATCGGCTGAATTTATGAAAAGATACGACAAAACACATGGAGGCGGTGTACTTATTGCCGTGAAAAAGTATTTAGTTAGTATGGAGAGTGCGCTTTCTCGTGTAACCTTAGAGAATGTGGCTATAAAAGTACAACTAAGAAACATTACATTATGCATATGTACGGTTTATGTACCATCATATATAAAATATGATCAATTCATAGATTACCTAGATCACGTCGAGAGCATGATTCAGTCGTCCTCTGAACATGCACTGATAATCGGTGTTTTTAATCTTCCTGATGTTGACTGGTTTTGTAAGGATCTAGTAATTACGACAAATGCAAAAATACGCGCGTTACAGGATTTCATAGTCAGATTGGACTTGAATCAATCTAACCGCATCGTGAACTCTTATAAGAAAGTACTGGACTTGGTTTTGCGACTCTCGGACTTCCTGTATTGTCGAGGAAGCTGAACCCTTAAGCCGTGTTGACGCTTATCACCCACCACTAGAAATAACCTTGAATTATAGCAAGCCGAATATGTTAAAACAGAATAGTGGCAAACAATTTAGATTTCATAAGACTAATTTCACCGCATGTAGTGAGGAGCTCTCTGGTATTGACTGGGACCAATATGCTGACTTGGATTGCGATAAAATTGTACAAAAAATTTATAACCATTCATGGGAAATAATCGAAAAGCACACACCAGTATATAAGTCAAATAATACTGGGCCTTCGTGGTTTGCCCGCCCTTTAGTTAAAATATTAAAAGAAAAAAATAGGTAACAATAAATTTAAATTATACCAGAATCCTCGTGACTTTGATACTTTTTCTGTGCTTAGGGTAAGAGCCAAAAGAGAATTCATTAAATGCTATAGAATATACTTGGATAGAGTGGAGGAAGGCATTAAAACAGATATTAAGACTTTCTGGAGGTACTCTAAATCTAAAAAAAATACGAATACATTGCCAAACCAAATGCATTATAATTCTGTGACTGCAAGTAATGGTAGGGACATAGCTAATCTTTTCGCAAGGTATTTCTCATCTGTATATACTAAGCCTTCTTCATTTGCATATACACACAAGTTTCCCGAGTCAAATAGAAGTATTTCCACTATTGCTATAACAGAGAAGGAGGTTGTGCAAGCTCTTAATTCTGTCGATGTTACTAAGGGTGCCGGACCGGACGGGGTGCCACCGGTATTCGTAAGAAAATGTGGAGCAGCGTTGGCGAAGCCTCTTTATTTAATTTACAGTCGCGCCTTAAGTTCAGGTAGTTTCCCAGAATTGTGGAAGATTGCTAGAATCGTACCTATACATAAATCTGGGAAAAAGACGGATGTACAAAATTTTAGACCTATTAGTATACTGAGCTGTTTTGCTAAGATTTTTGAAAGTTTGATTTATAATCTTTATTTTTATTTAAAACCAGTTATAAGTAATAAGCAGCATGGCTTTGTTTGTAAACGTTCTACTACCACTAATCTTTTAACTTACATTCATGATATTAATTTAGCTTTTAATTGGCATGTACAAGTGGATTCACTTTATATTGACTTCGCCAAAGCATTCGATAAGGTAGACCATCATATTCTATGTTGCAAGGCTTGTCATCTTGGAATACACGGGGCACTCCTACGATGGCTCATTTCTTATATATCACGACGAACTCAGTTAGTAGTGGTACACGGCTATGACTCGGATCCTTATGAATCAACATTTGGCATTCCACAGGGTTCAAACTTAAGCCCTCTTTTATTTATAATGTTTATAAATGATCTTATACAGTCTATAAAGTGTAAATGTATTGTTTATGCAGATGATATTAAACTATATCTCGAGGTGATGGGAATTCAGGATGCCTTTTTTTTGCAGTGTGATATCGATAGGGTCCATAACTGGTGTGTTAATAACGGCATGTTTTTAAATATTTCAAAGTGTAGTCTCATTACATTCACAAAAAATAAATCCCCCATTCAATATTCCTACACTATCAATAATATTTTACTAAGTCGCCAAAACCTGGTTAAAGATCTCGGTGTGTGGTTGGACTCAAAATTAAGTTTCACATATCATTATGATAGCATTATATCTAGGGTAAATAAAACTGTTGGTTTCGTTATGAGGACCGCAAAACCTTTTCGTAAACCAACTAGTGTGTTGATTTTATACTGTGCTCTTGTCAGAAGTGTTCTAGAGTATAACTCGATTATATGGTGTCCTCAGTACAATATTCACATCGACAGACTGGAAGCAGTCCAAAGGAGGTTTCTGCGTCATTTAAGTTCCAAACTGGGTATGAGGCGTAAACTGTCTACGTATGAGGCTCGCCTTAAATATTTTAGAATAGATACATTGAAGTCTAGGGGATCTATCCAGGATCTGTCAACACTGTATAAAATTGTTAATGGACAATTGGATGCTATGGATTTATTACGCCACTTATCGTTTAAAACCGGCGGTAGTATGAGAAAATTAAACCTTTTTTCTGTACAAAATTGCAACAACAATGTTACGTTTAATGACCCGCTGTTTAGAATGTGTAGGTCTTATAATACTTACTCACAAGATTTAGATATTTTTTCTCAAAGCTTGGGTTCTTTTGTTAGAATTATAAAACTTATGTGTAATTGTGTTCCAGACATTTTTTAATTTGGTTAGTTTTCCAATTCTTTTTATGTAAAAGCTGTGTGGAACATTAATAGGAAATCAATTTTATCATGTGACATAGTATATTAACTTGTAATAATGTATCAAATTGTTTTCTGTAGTTGTACCTATAAATAAATAAATTTACCCTGATCACAATCCCTAGGTTTCTACGTTGTGTTTTATAAAGCTTTGTAAGGATCTAATCCAGTCGTATCGTTGTTTCGAATACGTAGCTGGGATATCCTGGTCACGGCACCATTTCTGTGGTGGTACACGCTCGGTAGCGATCGTCTAGTTATTTAGGTTTTCGAGATTGTATCAAGTGAAAACAAACCACCTGATTCTCTTCTCTTACTTCATTTATTCCTCCAATAGTTATGTTGTTAGCTATGTTATTCGCTTGACTGTTTCAATTCAAATGCCAACCAACAACTGCCGAAATCACTTTTTATAAATCTATCCCCACTCAGAAACGGCGACGCCATAATGAAAAGTCAAACGAATAACTTACTAGTTAAACCAAAAACAATTTTATTGAGACTCACTAACAATAAATCTGATTTGATTTAATAATAGAAAAATATTTAATAACAATAATAAATAACAACTACTTAATAATTATACCACTAGAAAAAATATCAATAGACCTTTTAAAGAGTCTTAAACAAATATTTTGATTAAAAATATTAATCTGACAATATCTAAATACATTAGATTAGCTATAATGATATTTCCAAATATTTAATATTATTGTACAAGTATTTAATAAACTATTTTATAAAAAGGGAAATGAAATGTCAAAGATACTTTTAACCAAAATAAGTAGTTGTATCATTTGATTAATATATATTTTTTTTAACAATCTAACAGCTCGTCCATCCTGATATAAGTTCACGTCCCCGTGAACTACTTAGTTTCAATTTAGGTATTGCACACAATGTACGTTATACATATAATTCGTTTATTTAATTAGTTTACGATAAGTAAACTAATTAAATACACGCTATTTTATGTTATCCTAATTACATTCAGTTTTCATAAATTGGCACACTTTGTACGATAAATACATACAATTGAGCACTTTGCCCTTAGCACACTTTGTTTTTAAAATTACATACAATTTGAGCACTTTGCCCTTAGCACACTTTGTTTTAGAATTACATACAATTGAGCACTTTGCCCTTAGCACACTTTGTTTTACAATTACGTACAATTGAGTACTTTGCCCTTGCTACACTTTGTTTCACAATTACATACAATTGAGCACTTTGCCCTCAGCACACTTTGTGCTACAATCACATACAATTTTCGCGCCTTGCGCTTGAATAATATAACTTACTCATGAACCGAATCATCAAAATCTAGATCATTTCGCGTATTTTTAATTTTCTATCCAATCTTACAACATTAACATTAATCAACAATTATTTAATTATACTAATCGTTACCGCTCTCCTCACTAGTAGTGCTCGCACCAGAATCAGATTCCTGTTCTTTATCATCAAAACATAACCACGGATAAAGTTTATCTACCGCATACACGCCTGTATATGTTTTATTAGCCTTCTTTGTAATAGGTGTATCGCAAATTTCATACCTATCATTATCAAATATTTTACTTATTCTATAAGGACCCGATAATTTTGGCAATAACTTTCTACTTTTGCCAGTAGTGTGCACTACTTTTTCAACTCGGACCAAGTCCCCTATACTGTATTCCCTAGCATGTTTTCTCTTATTAAAATTGTATTTTTGTTTCTCCTGAGATTCTGATATAAATTTGTCTACTTCCGACCTGATCTTAGACACACCTACGTTGCAATTTGAATTTTCTAAATTTTCTATTGCCCGATTATCGTTTTTGAGTTGTGATTCATCTTGATAGTCTGATATTATATTATTACCTAATTCATTACATGTATTGATCAAATTATCTTCCCTTAAATCAGCTTCAATCTCAGTCATTATTTGGCCTTCATTGGAATTTGTCAGTTTGAGTCCAAATAAAACTTCCGAAGGGGATTTACCAGTGCCTTTATTAATAGTATTTGTTGCCGAGCCGTTTGGAAATTTAACCTTTTTATAAAACAATGTACCTTTTTTATTAGTTATGGTTTTTGTCTATTATTTTAAGATTGATTGATTGATGTGACATTTTGCTTTTTGGTTCGATAGGTAGCTTCACTTTTCTGTTTGTAAGATATTATAATAAAAACCCAGTTTTCACCGTTGTTATTCGCTTTTTCATTTAACTAGGATTTACCACCACCCATCCACTAGCTCTCCGCTTCATTTTTTGGTCCTTCGCCGTAAGTTTGTTCCACGTACCTAAATTAAACACAAATATTTATTTCCATTGTAATTTTGTTTTCTCATTTACATTTTTAGTTTTCATTTTCGTTTCGTACTGGTATGATCACACGTAGCAAAAGTAAAATCATGTCATGCCCTCAACCCGCAACTGCGTCCCCATCGAAGTCGTCTCACTCGTCCGCAACAATTCGCGCACGTAAGGCTGCGGCCGAAGCTCTTTTTCGTCGCCGGCAGCTGGACCGCGAGCTAGAGCTCGCCGCGCAAGAACGTGAGAGGGAGCGCCAGCTCGCTGAAATTAAGAAGCAGGTGGAGGAACATGAACTACAGGCAGAGTTGGCTGCTATCGATGCCGAAGGAGCCAGCGGCCGTGCAAGTAGAAGCATATCAGTAAGCTTAGAGCGAACGAAAACCTGGGTAAAAAATCATAATTTTGGTAGTACTAGTGATAGGGACTTTCAAGCAGAAGAGTGTGACAATGTCCATGTCACACTCCCCGGCCAAGCTATGCCACCAACCTCGGCATGCGCGGCCACTCGGGACGCTGCATCCCCTGTCATTCACAAGCTTACCACTGTGGACAGAAAAGCTCCTTTCGTCACCAAAGCTCCCGAGGTGGAGGGCCTTCTGCCCCCATTCAAATTTGCGGAAGCTGTGAGAGCAAGCAACACACATTCGTCTGTTTTGTTACAAGCTGTAGCAGACACAGCCGCAGCAGCGAAAGCGCTTGCTTCTAATCAAGGAAAGCCTAAGCTTCCTAGTCTCCCCATGTTTTCTGGAGACACGCTGCAGTGGCTGCATTTTAAACGTATATATAATTTTACTAAAAGTTCTTTTTCTCCTCTAGAAAACATAACTCGACTTCAAAGCTCTCTTAGTGGGACCGCTTTCAAGGCCGTGGCTTCTGTGCTTTTGTGTAGCGAAGACCCTGAAGAGATCATCCGTGCACTGGAAGAAAACTTCGCGCGGCCTGAGCTGATCGTCTACAGGGAAGTAGCCGCCTTGAAAGACCTCCCCCGTCTCGGTAACGACCTGAAAGAGTTGAGTACTATAGTCAACCAAGTACGTAATAGCGTTTCTACAATTCGTTTGCTCAATAAAGTAGAGTACTTGTATTCACCCGAACTTTATTATGCTGTGTTAGGTAAGCTTAGTCCTACGATAAAGCCCAGATGGTCGGACTTTGCATCCCAAGATAATTCCCAGCGTCCTAAATTAGAAATTCTTTCCGACTTTTTAAAACGCGAGTTGGATCATCACATTAGGTTCACTATGTCACCTGAGTCTGTTTCAACATCTACTTTCCAGACCCATAACAGATCATTCAGACGTGATTCTGTACATTCTGCCACACACATTTTAAATGATAAAAATGATAAGGCAAAATCAGAGCCATCTAAAAAACAAGAATGCTGTTTTTGTAGGAAAGAACATAATATAAAATCTTGCCCCGAATTTAAGCTTCTTTCAGTTGACGATAGATGGCGTTGGCTGCGCGAGTCTAGAGTGTGCTACCGCTGTCTGCGGCGCAGCTCACATCAATGGAAGACTTGTAAGGTGAATCCTTGCGGCATTGACGGTTGTGTATCTCGTCACAATCCTCTCCTGCACGGTAGGCTACAACAACCACAACCTTTGTTACATAATAATGGTCGCTTATCAGTGGACGAGAATAATGCGTTACCACAAACGCCTGCTACAGATGATAAGTGTCAGAGTCAAGTCAAAAACGAAAACGTAGTAGTGTCTGTAACCGGTACACAATATCAAAACCGTAACCAACTTTTACACACATTACTAAAGATTATACCAGTAACTGTTTCCGGTCCGTCAGGAGAAATTGATACCTACGCTTTACTAGATGACGGTAGCACCGCCACACTAATAGACGCAAGTATAGCCACTAGGATCGGAGTCTCAGGTCCTCGGGAAACTATTACGGTGAACTGTGTCGGTGGTCTTAGTCGGGACGCAACAATTAGTAGGGTTAATTTTAGCATTAAGGGTAGGTACACAAGTGAGACATTTTTAGTGAAAAATGCTAAGTCTATTCAATCACTGGCATTACGCCCGCAAACTATCGAAAGGGAGTCTCTTACGTCTTTTGCACACTTAAATGGTTTGGTCGAACTTTTGTATCACGTGGACGCCACCCCTATGGTTCTCATAGGCACTGACAACTGGCACCTTTCTATCAGTCAGGAGTTCAGGAAAGGCACCCGAAATCAGCCAGTTGCCTGTCTTACAGCGCTGGGATGGGTACTATATGGGTCGTCGACCAGTAAGACCAAAATTATTAATTTTGTTAACCATGTTAGCTTAAGGGAAGAATCTGATGACTCTTTGGAGGTTCTCATTAAGGAGCATTATAAACTTGAGTCAATAGGGATATCTAGGCAGGAAACATTACTCAATAAACAAGACAAGCGGGCGATTGACATTTTAGAGTCTACAGTTAAGCGTTTACCATCTGGGCGATTCGAGATTGGTTTACCTTGGAAGGAGGACATAACGCGCATCCCAGACAGCTACGCCCAAGCCATGTCTCGTTTTTTGAGTCTTGAACGCCGGATGCGTAGGGAACCTGAATTCACGTTAGCTTACGAGGCGTTCATGAATAATATGGTGCATAAAAGGTATTCTGAGGCATGCGACCACGGTACGTTTCACAACAAGCTCTCTAATAGCGATAATACTAATAATGTCAGGTGGTACTTACCACATTTTGGGGTGTATCACCCACAGAAGCGCAAGTTGCGTGTGGTACATGATGCCGCCGCCTTGAATGAGGGTGTCAGCCTCAACTCCATGTTGCTTCCCGGTCCCGATCTACTCCGGCCCCTAATCGGCATTTTGTTTCGTTTTCGAGAGGGTCGCGTCGCGCTTACCGCGGATATTAAAGAGATGTTCTCGCAGTTCCGAATTCGGAAGGAAGACCGCGATGCTTTGCGATATCTTTGGAGGCCGAAGGCGGGATCGAACGCCGGGGGGCAACCAATTATTGAGTACAGGATGACATCTGTCATTTTTGGTGCCTGCTCCAGCCCTTTTATTGCGCAGTACTTGAAAAATAAGAATGCTAGAGAGTTTGCTCGCCGGTATCCTAAGGCCGCAGATGCAATTCTAAACGACCACTACGTTGACGATTACTTAGGGTCGCATGACGAAGTTGTTGATGCGGCCCAGATCGCCGCTGACATCGTAACTGTTCATAAAGCTGCGTGCCTGGAGATGAGAGGGTGGGTATCCAATAATCAGGCAGCATTGAATTTACTTCCCGCAGAATTGCGAGCTGCCCCACCGTCGGAGATCGACCTTGGCTCAACTCCAGGCAGCATAAGGGCATTAGGTATAATCTGGCAACCTGTATCTGACGTGCTAGGTTTTAGAACTGGCCTTGAAGAATCCCTTCCCTCACCTCTTACTAAACGTAAGGTTCTCTCGCACTTAATGCGCGTTTACGACCCATTAGGTCTATTGGGCCCTATCATAGTCATGGGTCGCATACTATTTCAAAGAACATGGAGATCCAATATCGCTTGGGATACTGAATTTCCACCTTCAGAGGCGTTGAAGTGGTCTGACTGGTTTCAGACGCTGGCTCAAGTCACCGCCATCAGAATTCCACGTTGGTATGCGTATTCCTTGAACTCGGAGCCGTCGTACCGAGAGCTTCATATCTTTGCAGATGCCAGTGAGCACGCATACGCCTGTGTGGCATATTGGAGGCTTGTTTACGAGAGTGGCTCGGTGCGACTCGCCCTGATTTCAAGCAAGGCAAGGGTATCCCCTTTGAAACCAACATCGATCCCGCGTCTGGAGCTCCAGGCTGCTTTAATAGCCTCACGCCTCGCCATATTAATTAGGGACAGTCATGAAAAAAAACCGGCGCGCACATTTTTTTGGTGTGATTCCATGACTGTTCTTAGTTGGTTGCGTAGTGACGCACGAACATTCAAGCCGTTTGTTGCCCATAGAGTTGGGGAGATAGTCGAAAATTCTAACGTGTCGGATTGGAAATGGGTACCAACCGACTTGAATGTTGCGGATGATGCGACACGAGCGGTTAATTTGAATTTGTCGCTATCATCACGTTGGGTTAGTGGGCCCCCTTTTCTTCTCAAGTCCCCTGAGGACTGGCCCACTGAGCCAGCAGGAGTCACACCAGTTCGCGAGGAGCTCAAAACATCGGAATTGGTGGGACTCCTAACCACATCACCAGTAGCTTTGCCGACTCCCGTAACTGCAGATTTTAGCCGTTTTAGTGACTGGCTTCGTCTTTTACGCGCTACAGCTAGGGTCATTCAGGCCGTCAAAATATTTCGGGTTTACAAACGTCAACGTAACGCAGTGTCCACAACTCTGGCCCCTCTATCAGTGGATGATATGAAAGCCGCAGAAAGGCAACTATTGTGTAGAACCCAGATGGACAGCTTTAAAGAAGACTTCCAGAGCCTCCTTCGTTCAGAGCCCATTCCCAAGAAGAGTCGACTCGTTAAACTATCACCTTCGTTGGGAGAAGATAACCTGCTTAGGCTGGCTGGCAGAATAACCGCTGTCACAGGTGTTCATCAGGACGTACGTCGACCGGTTTTGTTGGACGGAAGACATTTAGTTGTGAGACTGTTGGTCCATTACTACCACAAGGCCGCTGGACACGCCAATAACGAGCTAGTTATAAATGAGCTCAGACAGAAATACTGGATACTTCATTTGAGGCCTACTGTAAGAAGTGTAGCGAGCTATTGTTTGTTCTGCCGAATAAAAAAGAGCCAACCAACGGTACCAGTAACGGGAGACTTGCCCCCACAACGCATGGCACATCATCGGCGGCCCTTTATCTTTACTGGTCTCGATTACTTTGGTCCCGTGTCAGTAACGATCGGCAGAAGACACGAGAAACGGTACGTGGCCTTATATACGTGCATGACCACTAGAGCCGTACATTTGGAACTAGTCCATAGCCTGTCATCCGATTCCGCTATAATGAGCTTGCGACGGTTTATAGCTAGAAGAGGAACACCTGAGATCTTGTTCTCGGACAATGGAACGGCCTTTGTGGGTGCAAACCGGCTGCTCAAAGAGCTTTACCGAAGCGACGTAGAGGACTTTGCGACGAACAGAGGAATCAGCTGGCGCTTCATACCTGCTGCGGCACCAACCTTTGGCGGATGCTGGGAACGAATGGTTCGAGCGGTCAAGACTGCTTTACAGGCCACACTGCACGAACGAGCTCCCAAAGAAGAAGTTCTGGTGACACTTCTGCTCGAAGCTGAAGCAATAGTGAACTCACGGCCTTTATCCCACGTTTCAGTCAATCCAGATGACCAGGAAACCTTGACCCCTTTCCACTTTTTGATAGGGTCATCGTCAACACAAATCCTACCAGCCAGCCTTTCTGATGGAGATCTTAGCAGTCGACTAGGGTACCGGAAAGCTTTGCGTCTTGCTGACCACTTTTGGAACCGCTGGGTTCGAGAGATCCTACCTACTCTGCAATCGCGACAACCAGGAGGTCAAGCACTGGAACTGGCAATTGGAGATCCTGTCCTCATTGTTGATGAGAATCTGCCTAGAGGAACTTGGCCACGTGGGCGAGTCGCCGCGCTATATCCGGGGAAAGATGGAGTGGTCAGAGTGGTGGACATAAAGACTGCTGGTGGCACGTTGCGTCGCCCCCGCCGCAAGCTAGTTCCTCTGCCTAAGTAATCTGTGCTTTCTGCACAAGGGGCCGGAATGTTGCCGAGCCGTTTGGAAATTTAACCTTTTTATAAAACAATGTACCTTTTTTATTAGTTATGGTTTTTGTCTATTATTTTAAGATTGATTGATTGATGTGACATTTTGCTTTTTGGTTCGATAGGTAGCTTCACTTTTCTGTTTGTAAGATATTATAATAAAAACCCAGTTTTCACCGTTGTTATTCGCTTTTTCATTTAACTAGGATTTACCACCACCCATCCACTAGCTCTCCGCTTCAGTATTGTTAAGGCCCCATTGTATCTGTAATAACCGGTTATCCCACAATCTTTCATCCTGGCCGTGATTTTGAGTGGCTAAAGAATCAAGTATTGTGCGGTTGTACCTCTCCACTTGACCGTTGGCCCGAGGAGATGCAACTGCGTTTTTAATATGCCTAATCCCTAACTCTAACATAAACTTTTTAAATTTGGTACTAGTGAAGGAAGTCCCGCGATCACTAATCAAACGAGTAGGTAATCCAAACATTCCAAAATAGTCTCGAAGTGCAGCAATACTCGTATTTGACCTTGTGTTCTTTACTGCTTTTAACACAATGAATTTAGTATAGCCATCTATTATAACTAAGATATATGCATTTTTATGTTTACTTTGAACAAAAGGACCCACATGATCAATGTGAATAGTGTGAAAAGGGGTAGGAACTTTAGGTATTGGATGAAGATACCCTTCTTTTCTCCCTGTAGGGATTTTATTATGCGCACACTCGAGACAAGAACTTACATACTTTTTTATGAATTTACGCATTTTTGAGAACCAATAATTATTTTTAATCCTATCGTACGTCTTTTCGAAACCAAAGTGCCCTATAAGGTCGTGATTCTTCTGAAGAATTTGCCAACGACAACCTTTTGGAACTACCCACTTTAACCCATCGTCAGTCTTTCTATAGATCCTATCTTTCTTTAGTACAAAATTTTTCTTTATATCTACCACCTCCTCATATTGGGGGTCCGATAAAATTTCTTTCATTCGTTTCAATTCTGAATCGCTTAATTGCACTGTTCCTAACCAATCGTTATCTATGCTCATGATATCAAAAGTTTCAATAGCTTCAATAACACCTACTTCGTCAGAAACTGGATTTCTGCTCAGCGCGTCTACATGAGTCATACTATTTCCCGACCTATATGTAATGTCACAATCGTATTCCTGAATCAAGCTCCACCATCTGGCAACCCTAGGAATCATATCTTTCTTTTGAAACGTAGCCCTAAGGGAGTTACAGTCTGTTACTAGTGTAAAATTCAATCCTAAAATATACGGTCTAAATTTCACCAAAGACGCTATGACAGCAAGAGTCTCTAATTCATAAGATGAGTAGTGAGACTCTTCTGGGGAGGTTTGTCGGCTATAATATGCTATTGGTTTGATGTGAGAGTCATATTGCTTTTGTAACAACACACCACCCACCCCATGTTTACTAGCATCGGTATGTATTTGTGTTTCAGCCGTTGGGCTGTACAAATCGAGAACTGGCCTGGAAGTTAAAATACGTTTGATTTCACTAAAAGCGCAATCTTGTTCTACACCCCACTCCCAGATAGAATTCTTTTTTAACAATTTAGTGAGAGGTCTTGCAATTTCTGCAAAACCTTTAATAAATCGCCTAAAGAAACTAGCAAGGCCTATAATCTGTCGAACATTATGTACATCTTTTGGCGTTGGAAAGTTATGAACGGCTTCTACTTTTCGTATTCCCGGCTTTACACCCATCCCGGAGACTTCGAAACCTAAATACTCGACTTCAGTTTTGAAGAAGTAGCATTTCTGTGGTTTTAATGTTAAACCTGCCTGATGAAGTTTCTCAAAAATTGCACGTAGTCTTTCCAAACCCTGCTCAAATGAATTTGACGGTACCAGAATATCGTCCATATACGCTAAGGCTGACTCAAATCGGGCATTACCTAGCACCATATTTATTGCCCTTTGAAAAACTGCTGGAGCGTTGGCTAATCCGAATGGCATTCAATTAAACTCCAATTGTCCATCCGGCGTAACAAACGCTGTTTTGTGCTTGGACTCGTCACTAATAGGTATCTGGTAATATCCGCACGCCAAATCTAATGTGCTGAAATAGATATTACCAGCTAATCGATCTATCTGATCGTCTATACGCGGTATAGGGTAATGTTGTTTTATAGTTATCTTATTCAACGCGCGGTAATCTATACAAAGACGTTTATCACCAGTCTTTTTTTTGACAACAATAATAGGCGAAGCGTATGGAGAGGAAGACTCTCTTACTATATTGTTTTGAATTAATTCATCAACCATCAACCTAACTTCAGACCTTTCACTGTGACTAAGACGATATGGCCTATGTACAATTGGGTGAGAATCTTTTAATTGTATATCCATTGTAGTTATATTAGTACACCCTAATTCTTGCATATTTTTGGCAAAACAGCCTCTATACTCGTTTATTAAAGACAAAAGTTTATATTTTTGAATTTCACTTAAACCATCTCCAATATTCAAATCACTTAATATCAGTGGACTTTTCTCATTATTTATTGTGTGTATATCTAGGCAATTACTCTGATTTAAACTATCTATGCATAACATACCTCTAGAAACAGGTTGATTTTTAGGAAATGTTATAGGACAATTATTTCTTATATTCGTTATAAATATGTAGCCTATGCCATTACTAAGTTTAACAGTCCCACCCACAACCTTATATTTCGGTCTTTGACTATCTTCGATGCATAACTTTCCGGAAAAATTAAAATCACTTTTAACTTTGACGGCAGCGTCCCCGAAAATTTGTAAGTTATCATAAATTTTTAGAGCAATACGACGTCCGCCAAATGAATTATTTGATTGAATTATTAAACTTTTATTGTCCTTGCGAATAATGATGTGGGATTGCTCTGTGACTGTTTGTCCAATTAGAATGTCATAACTAAGAAAACGATCGGGTATTATTATTATTTCTACATTTAATTTTATATTATCTATTGTTAACTCTGCTAAACAAGCCCCTATTGGCTGTATAATGGAATTACCAAAACCACGTAAGTGAGGTAAGTTTTCAAGTCTCCAATTACTACTATTCTGAATTTTTCTGGCAACCGATTCTTTAATTAAAGTACACTGACTACCGAGATCTACATAAGCAGTAAGTTCTAATCCATGCACTATAACTTTCTTTCTGAACTTATTATCCATTAGTTCCCCAGCATCAACTAGTCATAAGGACTTAACTTCTGATCTGTCCTTCCAAACTCCTTTTACGCACGTAGGATCATCATGACCAAACCTTAAACACTTTTGACATTTAACGATCGGGTTTTTACAAACATTGACTGTATGTCCTACCTCATGACAGTTAAAACACTTAATAGGTCCGAACCTAGTAGGTTCTACTCTTACTGGTTTACGATTATAATCATTACCAACCCGAACAAACTTCCTACTCTTTTCGACTTTGTCATGTTTGACATTTCTTAAATACCCTAATAACTTATCCGAATCTTCAAAACCTACAGCTTCAGCACCGTACCGTACTGACCTATCATCTATCCCGAAAACTACGCAATCAATAGCATTCCTTCCGGAAATACTACAGCGGTTCAACGCTATTAATTTTTCATAATAATATTCTTCTAAATCATCACCAAATTTTGCTCGTATGTTTAACATTTCACTTAATAACCTACCGTAATTTTCGTAGACAGGGAAAGCTGCCCTAAGCTTTTCTTGCCATATATCCCAAGAATGCATTACCGATGGTTGCCCCTCATACCATCGTTTAGCAGTACCCATAAGTTTTGGCAAAGCATAATGAGCGGTTTGTTTGCCATCCCACCCATAAATCTCTGCGCATTCATTAACTTTGTTTAGCCAGGTAACTAAAGTTTGGTTCTTAACCTTAGGATCAAACTCCGGTATCACATTCACAGATGCGAACTTTTCCTTATACTGAGGATTGACAGTAGAGACGCACTTTAAAACTTGACTTAGATTGTCTACTAACAGTTTGTTTAAAGCTATTAAATTATGACTCGATGTTGCGGCTAACTCAGGGTTAACTAGATTATCCATTTGGGGTATATTTTTGTCATAGTGATTAGTTTCATTACCAATAATATCATTAAGTGTAGTTTCGTTTTGTTGTGAGAAAATATTTTTAGTCATTGGATCCTGAACGAGGTTATTTTGTTGGGTATTTACCGTTACCGGATCTGGAGGTATGTTACTATGCGAATTGATCTCCGATTGTAAACTGGTTTCATTACACCGACGTACAATAATATGTGAAGATACACCTGACCTTGTAATGGAGGATCGCTGCTCCAAACTGGGTGTCTTCAAACGACGGGATCTTCTGCTTCGTGATCGCGTGCGCCTACTCCGAGTGGAGCGCGAACGTCGCCTCACGACGGGACGTGACCTGCGACCTCCCGATGATCTCGACCGTCGTCTCGATGCGTGATGACGGCGCTGCCCGCTCGTACTGGACTGCGAACGCCGTCTCACGGCGGACCGCGAACGTCCCCTTGGAGTGGAACGCGATGGTCGCTCACTTGGCATTGTACCACACAAGTGTAGATATGACTGAAAACAAAGATGTCAATTATATATATGACTAAGACACCCAAACCGTTTTAATACACATAAATATGTCTGCCCTACAAAATATGATAATTAAGAGGGTATTACGAAAATGTTTTAATGTTTAAATCCTTCCTTGTACCGTATTTGATTTAAAAGATATGATTCACCTGTGTTCTACTGATCTTCCAACCCATTAGCCGATTACAACTCACATTAAGAAACAATATAATGTAATAGGCGTCAACATAAATAATCCAAATGTTTAAAGGATTAACAAAAGGCATTATGAATTCATCTATAGGAGCATTTAATGCAAAGCAGTTCTCGAACAGAGTTTTTCTATACACCCTGTACATATATACATTATATACTCAAGTAGTATTTACTTATCTACAAATTATTTCAATTCAAGTTGACGCTGTTGTTTGGTGGTGAACACAAACGAAAATTCTCATCATTCGTTACGTTATTCAAAATCGAAATACCTTTGCTGCAATGCAAAGTAAAAAATAATGGAACTCACCTGTAAAACTTTATACCAACCTACCGAACCTAATTCTGCGTTCGTATCCCACTTCTGAATTTGAAAACAAACCACCTGATTCTCTTCTCTTACTTCATTTATTCCTCCAATAGTTATGTTGTTAGCTATGTTATTCGCTTGACTGTTTCAATTCAAATGCCAACCAACAACTGCCGAAATCACTTTTTATAAATCTATCCCCACTCAGAAACGGCGACGCCATAATGAAAAGTCAAACGAATAACTTACTAGTTAAACCAAAAACAATTTTATTGAGACTCACTAACAATAAATCTGATTTGATTTAATAATAGAAAAATATTTAATAACAATAATAAATAACAACTACTTAATAATTATACCACTAGAAAAAATATCAATAGACCTTTTAAGGAGTCTTAAACAAATATTTTGATTAAAAATATTAATCTGACAATATCTAAATACATTAGATTAGCTATAATGATATTTCCAAATATTTAATATTATTGTACAAGTATTTAATAAACTATTTTATAAAAAGGGAAATGAAATGTCAAAGATACTTTTAACCAAAATAAGTAGTTGTATCATTTGATTAATATATATTTTTTTTAACAATCTAACACAAGTTATTAGAAACTTCAGGTGCTTTATGCATAAGAGAGCGCCCAACCCCGTTGTTGTTATTTAAAGTCAATCAATATCTTTTCACTCTTTTGCTTAGTGCAAATCATCATAAAAGGAAGGATTTTGGAAAATTTTGCAAGGCTACAAACAAATTGAATTCCAGGCCGGGTCTTCCCATGAGTGTCTCTGGTAAGAGTGACTCGGTTGATATTGTTAATTTATTTAAAGACCATTTCCGGGTTGAGTCTCCTTTGAGTGACGATATATATAGTGAGTTAGTCGGAACCGTGGGTGGGTCGGGACGCACGGTGACGTTCTCTATCGAAGATGTTAAGTCTACAATTAGGGGAATGACCCGTGGCAAGTCCCCGGGACATGATGGGCTCAGTATCGAGCATCTTCAGCATGCAGGTGCCCATCTTCCGAGAGTGTTATCCATGTTGTTTAACTTTTGTGTAGGGCATTCCTATCTTCCTCATGATATGTTGAAAACTATTGTGTCGCCGATAATTAAAGACAGGACAGGAGATAGTGCTAATTGTAATAACTATAGACCCATATCGTTGGCTACAGTTATAGCTAAGGTACTGGACGGTTTGCTTGATCGACAGCTATATAAATATCTAAACATACATGATGCCCAATTTGGTTTTCAACCAAATTTGTCTACAGAGAGTGCAATCCTGTCGCTCAAGCATACTGTTCGGTATTATACGGACAGAAAAACACCTGTCTATGCCTGTTTCCTGGACCTGTCAAAGGCCTTTGACTTAGTGTCGTACGACATTCTATGGAGAGAATTGACTGTATCGGGTGTACCTGGTGACATTATTAAACTATTTAGGTTTTGGTATAGCCATCAGACCAATCATGTGAGATGGGCCGGATCACTCTCGGATGAATATAAGTTAAGGTGTGGCGTCAGACAGGGTGGGATAGCGTCCCCTAAGCTATTTAACCTCTACATCAACCGTCTGCTCGTTGAGCTGAGCAACACAAATGTAAGTTACGCTGACGATATGGTGTTGCTCAGCCCATCTATTTCAGCATTGAGGCGCTTATTATCTACTTGTGAGAGGTTTGCGGAGGCCCACGGGCTCATATACAACGCTAAGAAGAGTGAGATAATGGTCTTCAAAGCTGGCACCAAATGTTACCCTTTTGTACCGCCGGTGACATTGCGCGGAACTCCTCCTAAAACAAGTTAAAGTGTTTAAGTATTTGGGCCATTGGATTACCGAGGACCTCAAGGATGATATGGACATCATGAGGGAGCGTAGGGCGCTGGCTGTTCGATGCAACATGTTGGCCCGTAGATTTGCAAAATGTACACATGAAGTTAAGGTTACGCTGTTCAAAGCATACTGTCAATCCTTATACACATGCAGTCTATGGGTCAACTATACGCAGAAATCATACGGCGCCCTCAGCGTCTAATATAACGATGCGCTCAGGGTATTGTTGCGTATGCCTAGATATTGCAGTGCATCCGCAATGTTTGCGGAGGTGCGAGCTGATGGTTTCCAAGCTGTGATGCGAAAGCGCTGCGCCTCCACGAGGTCACGTGTGCGTGCATCGCGCAACTCCATCCTGAGTGTTATCGCACACCACTGGGACTCGCCGTTCCTGCGTCACTGTAGTCACCTGCATGCTTCTATCAGGTCACACACTCGCCCATGACATGCAAAATATTGTACTTGACATTAAATAGAAGGACATTTCATTATTTGTATTAACTTAATGTTATATTAAATACTAACCTTACTAACATATCAACTCTAATCAAAATTGTTACTAACACCACTACTAACAAATTTATTTATTTAATTGTAATTAATTAATGTTTAATTTTAATACTTTTTATTGTTAATGTTGTTTTTATTTTAATTAATGTTTTTTTTTTTTTTCTTCTAATGATCAATGTTTATGTTTAGTATATCCTATGGGTCTTTGTAGCCTGATAATAAATGATTATTATTATTTATTTATACATTTGTATTTTTCTCGGTCTATGACCGGTTTACTGCCGTACACGGGCCGAGGCCAAGTAATACATTAGTGCGGAAGAGATTGTTAAGTTTGTAATTGTGAGGAAGGTGCAGATAGTGTATATGCTTTGGTATCAGTGTCAAGTGTGGTTAATATAAGATATGTACGCAGAATAAATTCGTTCATCTCAGGTGTCCATCGTCTGCGTGTACGAGAAGCGCTTGAGGTGGATGCAAGTTCACAGTCAAAGTTGACTTCCTGCACAACACTCCCGAGCGTGCTAGCTGATGACAATGTAGATGTGTGCCTTGTCATGTAAGATGGGCGAGTAGAGGGTATAGATGGAAATAATGATTCGGTATCATCGTTCGATTCTTCGGCTGTAGCATCAACGTCTTGAACCCGCCTGTTCAGTTCCCGACGCTCGGCTGTAGTAGATTGTGCGGCTGACGCCCGCCTGTTCAGCGCCTTGCCGCCGGCGTTACTCGTACTGAAGCATCCAGCACCGGCACCAGATGCGCCCCGGCGACCCCCGGGCAGCGACCGTAAATTATAAACTCTTCTGTTCTGCTCCATTAGGGTTTACGTTTGGGAATGATTAGTTGGAGAGGGTGTATCACCCACTACAGGTGATTGAACAGGTGTTAGGTTCTGTAATTAGTACTCCTCTCCTTAAGCCCCCTTAAGCTTATTATTATTATTAGTACACTCCGTTGGATGGACAAAGTCCCCTCCCTCTATCATTCTATCGGGTTACCTTTTTTTCAGGCCTGCGGGAGCAACGAGTTATATTTGTACACTTTTGTACACTTTTTGTACACTTTTGTTAAGATGGTTATAATATTAATAGCCAAAGTTGTATTTATTCTATAGTTAAATTTCCCCTTTTTCGAATTAGGCCTCGGTAATGATCCGAATGATGAACGGTGAAACTCGTATGGGCGTCTCATTTCATTTCATACCACATAAACTACGACCGGTCCATTCAGGTTCGGGAACCTACTCGTAAAGTAGCCTTGGCTTACTTGTCCTGGGGCTCTGACCCGACCTCCTTAAAGCTGCGAAGCTTATATTATCACCTCAAGGGTGAGTCGATATTTCCCGTAGGAATATTTTTTTTATTTCATTTCATTTTATTTTAGTCATTTCATTTGTTCGTTATAGTTTCAGAATGGCCATTCTGAGGTCGGAAGTCAGCGGCATGAGAGGGGCGTGTTATCAGGGGAACCCAGGACCGTCGCCGTGTTGCGATCTAGGAGTATTGACTTAAATTCCCACTGAATTAATTTTCCTTTCGCTGAAGTCTCTAACCCCGATACCTTAATCCTAGCCTTTCTATAGTCTCACTGAAAGTGTTAATTTTACTATTTATTTTATTTGAATCTGCTCTCTAAATTGTGTAGCTCTATACCGATAACGAAACGCGGATTTATTTATTTACACAAGTAGCTACTTAGATAACTAGAACTTTAGTTAAAACTGGAAAATATCCGAATTATCATAACATCTCTCCTGTCAAAATTAATTATATTACTTCATGTCTCCATAGTAAGATTGTTCAATCCTAATTGTTCAAGTAGTGATAGGTCTTGTGATCAGTGTATAGGTAAAGAGTTATCAATATTGGAGTTTAGACTGTTGTAATAAATATCCCGTCTGTACCAAATTAGTTGCTTATCCTAACGTGTATTTAAGTATCTAGTGAACACAAGAATTGTGTTCATTGTTGTTGTTAACTCTGGATTTTAGAATAGTCAAATAAAACATGAAATTCATAGTATTGATTTCCTTTTATTTAATTTATAACTTTATTTGGCCCGTCAACACTTTGGGCAAAAATAGAAAAGAATCTCAGACTATTTACATCGTCTCGCCATCATAAGGTCCTCGTAGAAATATTATTATAATTTTAAGACTTAAATGAGTTATGATTTAATAATTATATTCTGACTCCATTCCTGCTTTATTTAGTAAATTTTGGAATTTATGATTTCACGACGATAGGGCATTCAGCTCCTAGACCATACTACTATTGAAAGAGAAAGCGAATGCTCAAATGAAAAACTCTTTCGGTCTTTTCTATATCTAAAACGAGCATTTCTTACACATTACTGCAACAAAGACATTTGCCTCTATTATAAGTTTCTCCAGTTTCTCGCGGTGACTCGGTTTCACACTGATGTAGAATCAGTAAGATTGTGTTATACAATACTACACTGATTCTACTATTAAAATTACGTTATACAATACTCAAAACAAAACCATTAGAGCTATAAGTGGTTCGCTCTTTACTCGTCTCCAACTGACTGACCCCTCTAGCTGCCCGACTCTGAATGCCTCGATCCTCGTCCAACGACCTTGCGTCGGTTCCCAGCAACACCTCCAACATTGGCCGTCCTCCTTTCCTAAGTTTCACTTAACCTTCCAGGAACTCAAACATCTGGCAACGATTTTAGTGTCCGAGAATTGTGCAGCGACAAATGTTATTGCTGCCTTAATTGACGCTCTCAGCTTGCCTTAGCAAGATTCCTTTTGTCTCAGAGTTTTTTCTTTGTTAAGTATTCCCAAATGTTTAAGCATCCTAATAATACCCTTTAGAGATTTAAGATGTCATTTAAAAAAAAAATTATCAAATGCTCAAAATGTGATCCGTTCTGTTGGATACAAATTTTCACTCTTTTGATAATTTCTCTCCCTGTCGATTTACTTATTTTTGCATGGTGGATGTTTGAAATAATACGTCTAAGTTCATTTTGTAACTCCTGCACACTGTTGTACCGGTTCCTGTAAACTAAATCTTTTACATAACCTCATAAAAAAAATCAAGTGGGGTTAGATCTGGGGATCTCGGTGGCCATCTAATTTGTCCAAAAGTGCCGATTCAGGAAGGAAAATATTCATTAAGAAACTCGGCTGTTCTCCTACTTTTATGAGCCGGAGTCCCATCTTGCTGGAATATGAGATTTCGTCGATCTGCATCAGGAAGATTATTAATCTCATTTCTTAAAATCTCAAGTATTTCTAGATATCTTTCCGTGTTCAGAGTTCCTTCGTATAAATGTATTAAGAGAACCCGGTTACTTACAATCCCACACCAACAGTTGAAAGAAAAACGCACATGATCATTTGTCTCGCGGATTCGTAAGGGATTCTGTCTGGACCAAATGCGATTATTACGCCGGTTGTACATACCGTTGTTACTAAAGTTTGAATCGTCTGACCAAATAATGGTGTTCAAAAAATTTTTATCCTCAAGGATGAGTCTCTCGATATGTTGGCAGAAATTAAATCGTCTTTCAGCATCCGTAATTTTTGCACTAATCGTCCTTCAACATAACTTTTTAAACTTGTATTTTTTCAGAACGCGATGTATTCTACTCTTTGAAAGTCCAATTTCTTCTTCACCTTCCCTCACTGAACTCTTCGGGTACGCTTCAAAGTAAATCAGAATGTTGAGTTCATCATCGCTGACGTTTATTATCTGATGCTGTGATTGCTGTAAGCGATGATCAAAACGTCCTAAATTTGTTAAATTATCCACCGCAAAGCTAATGAAATGTCTTTGTGATTTAAAAAGTATGCTTCTATTAAATCCAAATTATTTTGGTACACCATGGTAAGTAAATTAACACAAAAATTGCTAATAAACGAAAATGAAACTCTCAATAAACAAAAGAACAGACGCTTGAAAATTTACGTGTTCCATTTTCGAATTATTTATTTTTACTAATATCAGCCAGTTGCATGGTAATTGTGAGCTCATGAAGAAATGCATACAAGTACCTACTACACTTTATGTATCGCTTTATTATTATCATGTACTTACACCACGGAAATCTCGTATCTCAAGTGGGTAGGTCTTTGAAATGATAATGTTAATTGTTAGAAGCATGGCTAAGTCAGAGGAAATTTCCCTGAACAAAATTTTAAATAAAATGAAAAATTTTATGATCTTAGTTTCATTTAATATGCTAGGTTATTAAGGAAAAAATAATGCTTATGAGTAGCCCTTTCAAACGCTATTATAAAATACAAATAATTTTTCTATCACATTTGGCGGGTGCGATTCCCGGTTGAGGTAGGCGATTTTAAAAAAAAATCTGTGAATGCAGTTCTACTTATTATTAAAAATAAAACGATGTCTTCTTTTAGTAAAATATCCTACGTTCAATATTTAATATACTTTCCCTCCGTGTGGCATGGCCGTGGGACGCCCTGTATATTACAGTGTATGTCGAGCATGATAAAAGTGGCTTTTAAAAAAGCCGTTGGTAGCGTTACACACACATTCATAGGAAATCAAGCATTAAAACACAAAGGAAAAAACACAAAATAAATGTTAATAAGGGTTATTAAAATTTAATTAACAATACCCATGCAAGAAAAACTTTAAAAATAATTAGTAAACCAAACCACTCATGTTAAACAAAAAATAAAACAAAGGTCAAAGATCGTTAACTCCGTCCGCAAGTCCGCCAATGAAGAAATTACCTAAGCCCTAAATAACATACAATAAAGCATCCAAAGCTGAAGTTTGCAGCCGCCGCACCTGTACCTGTTACTTATAAAACCTTACATGCAAACCTGAGAAACAAAATAAAAAGCCATACATACGCTTATACATTTGACGGCCGCCTTGGTCGAATGCTCAGATTGCTGGGTATTGGCCAAGAGGTCCCGGGTTCGAATCCTGGTAGGGGCAAACTTTGTGATGGCCACAAATGTTTGTTTGCGAGTCATGGTTGTGTATATGTTTATGTAGTATATTTTTTACTAACATTTATATACATAATTATATTAAAAATATGTCCGTCATCTAGTATTCATAACACAAGTGCTTAGGCTACTTACTTTGGGCTAGATGATAGGTGTGTGTAAAAAAAAAAAAAAAAAAAAAAAACATACGGAAACTAAACAACGGACGACTAGTGACTAGACACGCGACGGCTTAAGTTTATTTATATTCTAAAACAATTCTACGGTATTTTTTTTACAAAATGGGCAAGGACTTTATCATGGAAATCATTTTTACTTTTAATTCTCCTTAACAAATTTTAAATCAGATAACCTTTCCTATTTTTGGATATTTCGGGAATACGTATGAATTCGTTTTAAGGCCGAAAAAGATCTTTCAACGGACGCAACTGATACAAGAAGGGTGAGAAATATATTGCATAAACAAAGTACTTGAGGAAAAGTTTCACTCAAGGCGGAACCATTTAAATGTAAATAGAGTTCGTAAACATCTAATTTCCCTAAACTAGGTGAAGTGTATAAAACATTTAATTCATTCTTTAAAACAGTAAAATCAAAATGGGAACGAAATTCGGAAATAAGTGTAGAAATTAAATTATTAGGAAAATATATTTGATATTGTTCATATTTTGATTGATATCGGGAATTAATTTGTGACTTAACGTTATCGATAATTTCTACAAATTACCGTTAGTATAGGGTTTTTAAATCGATTTCTGGATCTAGTCGATGACGACGCCGCGGTGGCTCGCAGAACTTCTGGATGCTGTGATAAATAAAATCGAATTGATTCGGAAATATATCCGATAACCATGAGAGAAAAGAATTAATTTCTCGAGTAGCGACCTCAATATCGACTTGTTTGCTTTGTAAGAAAGCAAAAATGACGCCGGTTTTTTCAAAAATAACCGAAAATACATGCAAAATAAAACAAAACTCCATATTTTCTAACTTACTTAGGAATGACTCTGCCAAAGAAAGAGAATCAGAATCCACGATTCTGGATTATCTATGATGGAATTGAAGGTCTGAATCATATCCAACCTGCAATTAAAAATAACATTAATAATACGTGAATGGTAATGCCATCTAGTATCTGCTACACCAGGTAAGCGACGATCGGAAATCTGTTTTAAGAGATTTGATCGCTTTGTAGATTTATTAAAATAGCAAACAAGGCCATTGACATGGTCAAAGAATGACTTTAGCTCGGGAATATTCTCTAACGAACGGGATAAAACCAAATTTAATATATGGGCGTAACAAGGGACGAAATGAGCCATAGGACATTCACGACGAATTAACGCCTGGACTCCACCATGCTCGCCGGACATGACGTTAGCACCATCATATGACTGACCCATCAACTTGTCCTTACACCGATATTGGTCTAAAATCTCCAACAGTTTCGACAAGTGGTTTTGGCAGTCCTCTCGTGATGTTAACCTGACACTGCCTAAAGAATTCTGAAGAGACCGAAACAGGTGGAAATCTGAAGGTGCAAGGTTAGGACTATACGGCGGATGCATTAACACCTCCCAGCCAAACTCTCTTAATTTTTGCTGAGTGGCTAAAGATGTGTGAGGTCTAGCGTTATCATGATGAAAAACCACACCCCTTCTGTTGATTAATTCCGGCCGCTTTCTCTCAACTTCTTGCTTAAATATCATCAGTTGTTCGCAGTAGAGTTCAGAATCGATGGTCCTGCCTGGTGGTAACAGCTCATAATGAATAATGCCCTTCCAATCCCACCACACACACAGCATCACCTTGTTGCGAGTTAACCCGGGTTTCGCCACAGTCTGTGAAGCCGGCCTTTGACCACGACCTTTTTCGCACGTTCTTGTCGTACGTGATCCACATTTCATCACCAGTTATCAGCTTCTTCAAAAATAGTTCGGTTTCACTACGTCGTAATAAAGAATCACAAATGAGTACACGGTTCATTAGGTTTCTTTCAGTGAGCTCGTGAGGTACCCAAATGTCGAGCTTTTTTGTGTACCCAGTTTTTTTCAAATGCGCCAAAACTGTTTTGTGGTCAATTCCCAGTTCTTCAGCTACGTCGTAACTACTGACATGCCGATCTTGCTCCACATTTTCAAAAATGGCATCCATTTTATCTGTAATAGCCCTATTACAGATAAAACAGGTCGCCCGACCAGAGCGACGTGCATCTTTGACATCAAAATTTCCGGATTGAAAACGCTTAAACCAAATTTGTGCTACTCTCACAGACACTGCACTAGGTCCATAAACATCGCAAATTTTTTTCGCGGCTTGCGTTGCATTTTTACCTTTTTTGTAGTAAAATTTTAAAATGTATCGAATTTCTTCATTAGATTCACTCATCTTGGCGGTACGAAAAACAAATGAAAATCACACATTTTCCTAATTTGAATTTGGAATTATGTTCTTTTAAATTTAAACTTTCAATGATACCAAAACCAGTTAGATACAAATAGTATAGCCAAAGAGATTTTATTACAAGTTTATACATACTATAATGCGAAAAGACTTTTTCCCCAACCTAATATAAGCTTCGCAGCTTTAAGGAGGTCGAGTCCGAGCCCCAGTACAAGTAAGCCAAGGCTACTTTACGAGTAGGTTCCCGAACCTGAATGGACCGGTCGTAGTTGATGTGGTATGAAATGAAATGAGACGCCCATACGAGTTTCACCGTCCATCAGTCTAATTCGGATCATTACCGAGGCCTAATTCGAAAAAGGGGAAATTTAACTATAGAATAAATACAACTTTGGCTATCAATATTATAACCATCTTAACAACTTTTGTACAAATATAACTCGTTGCTCCCGCAGGCCTGAAAAAAAAGGTAACCCGATAGAATGATAGAGGGAGGGGACTTTGTCCATCCAACGGAGTGTACTAAGCAAAAGAGTGAAAAGATATTGATTATGCATAAAGCACCTGAAGTTTCTAATAACTTGATACAATCTCGAAAACCTAAATAACTAGACGATCGCTACCGAGCGTGTACCACCACTATACAGACCAAATTACGAGCTTTAAAGAAAGTTTCTGCGAGTACCCATTTTTTGTGGGTCCTAATTTTTACTGTGGCTTGCCAAATTTTTTTTTTTACGCCACGCCATGGTGGTTTATATATATGGTGTCTTTATCTTGATGTGTACGTGAATCTTCCTTACGCAAGTTAACGTTGATCTGCCGCTTGCCTGTCGTAACGGATATAGTTTGATAAGTTTACTAAAGAATCCTGCATCACAAATATGTATTTAAAACCGAACCGTCCAACTGGTGGCGGTCCGTAAATATCGCAGAAAACCCTTTCTCCGACTTCATTCGCAACTTTTTTTATTACTTTTGACATACCTCGCAAGCTTTGAAAATTCTCCCTATTATTCGCAACCTGTCCGGAAAGATATACCGTTGTTTCAGCTAAGCATGAACTTTAAATCGTCGTGAAATGTCCTAGTCTTATATTTGTGTCAATGACCACTTCGTATTTTGTTTAAAAAAATCACAAAAAGGTCTAACCTCCTAGCTATACCGTGAAATAAATTTTCGAAGGTAATTTATCAGTCCTAAAAACCTCGCAACCAATAAAACCCCGTTTCAACGCGGTATAGGAAAATCTAGAATAGCATTCACCCGGTCGGGATCCATACGTATTTCTGTTGTACTTACTATGTGTCCTTACAACTGTACTTCTACGCATAAGAACCAACACTTATCTAATCTTCCCGTTAATCCCGCATCTCCCAATCTGTTTAGAACTTGAAGTACTCTATATGTAATTTAATATCACCAGTTGTACAAATTATTATATCATGCAAATAATTCACACAAAATTCACGCACTCCTTCTAATATAGAATCCATCGCTCTTGAAAATCCTACCATTGAAGTCTTTAACCTCTAAGGCAACACACGAGATATATGAGTTCTTACCATAAAAGTCAAGCCTGTATACTTCCTCGAATCTGATTGTAAAGGTATTTGAAAATAAGCATTATTCAAAACTATTAAACTGATGTAATTTACTCCATGAAATGACTGTAAAATTTCCGATGTAAGCGGCGGCGACCCCGCATCACCTACCATTCTCTTATTGAGTTCCCGTGCGTCTAACAAGAATCTGATTGATCCGTCTCGCTTCTTAGTAAACGTTAGTGGACTACAATACGGCGTCGATTCTTGTCGAATGACTCCTAGACCTTCTAACTCCGTTAATTTTTCTCGTACTTGTTCTCTGTACGCTATAGGCATAGGATATGGCTGGATAGCTTCGTTTAACAAAAGGCGTTTCGTCTACCAACTTAATGACGTGTTCATATTTATTGGTGAAACCCAATTTGTCCATTAACACTTTATGATGTTTGCCCAGCACAGGTAATAATAGCTTCTTTTGTTCACTATTCAGGTCTGACCCGCTTAAGCAATATTCCATACCGGATGCATTGATTGTGTCGCTGTTTTGTTTAGTGTTCCGACGGTTGGGTGCCGTTTTTCAACATTGAACTTATAGTGACTACGTTTGTTTTCCCGCCCAATCGCTAAACTTCGCATTCTGAATTTATTTATTAATGTATAATAATATTAATGTACGCTGTTTTCCGCAATTTACTATTCCTCTTAATCGCTCTAGCCAATCATAACCCAATATCATCGACCTAGGTAATCGTTGTATAATCAACACAGGTGTTTCAACTAAAGTACTGCCTAGTTCGAATTCTATTAGCACTAAACGATTTGTACTTTCACTTCGTGACTTGAATGCCCCCTGTACTCGTAACGCTGGAATAATAACCTCAGGTATATCACTCATTTGCTTCCGTATCGAATCATATAGCTCTATTTATGCCACTAATCTGACTTCCGGTATCTATAAGAGCTCGTATACTCCTCCCGTACAACCTCACATGCACTTCAGGCAACCTAGATAACGAATAATTATCTGCCACGTTGACTAACTCGTCTAATTCATGAAATATGGTGTACACACCCCGCTTCCGTGGTGTACAAAACTCACACATAACGCCTAATTCTCCGCTTTGACATTACTGAACTGATTTTCCAATAAGACTCCTATACTACTAGCGAAAGACTGACAATCCCCTTCGGTTTTGTTCCCACATGTCTTTAGTAGTCGCCTCGAATCTCCTTCACCGACCCCTAAACTTTGTCCTGGCCTTCCATTCCATCCATTCCTAGCCAAAATCTTATAAGATACATATTTTAACTCGCGTTCCGGCAATCTATTATCCCCTGTACTACACAACGATGCGTAACCGGACTTCACCTGCGTAGGGGACCTTAGTTTTTTGAAATGTCCTCCCCCACGGTATCAGAGCCTAACCGATTCTGATAATGACCTCGTCCTGTCTCTGAACCCCTTCTGTTCTGCCATCTACCAACTGAAGTCGTAGCAGTAATTGGTCGTCCCGTGCGGTCCATTGTGGCGCCCTTTCCTAAAGTTCCCACTCACGGCCTCCGTGACAGTTCCTCTCCTTCTATCCACGATATTTTGTTCTATATTCCTGAGAACTTTTCTCCGTTTATGATGGTGGATTCCTCGAATCTAGTGAACCACAACCTTTGGATATCTAACGAATAATGACGCATTTTAGAATTCACTAAGTCCCTCTCGGCAAACGCAATTGTTAATGACTGCATTGACTCGGCTTGTTCAGCAAATGTTCCGACATTGACATTCCCGTCTCGCCTGTATACATAGTATTAACTAGTCTATACCTAACGGACTCTTGGATGTGTTCATTCCAATAATTTCGCTTGAAATCAGATTCAAAGTCTGCAAAATTAACCCATTCCTTTGAATATAAATCCATAACTTTACGCGCGTGACCCGTAATGCACTCCAATGCTATCTCTATCTCACGATTTGAGCCATTTACTGCCCTAATATATTTTTTTAATCGATTTAAAAATACAATAGGATTCATAGATGACCTGCCATCAAAACTCGGTTTGCTCACTGATGGTTGTATTACATACAAATTTCGCGTTTCGTTAGGCGCAATGGTAGTGCTCGTTGAAGCGATGCTACTCGAGTCCTGTCTACCTGATCCGATACAACTTTCACTTTCTACACCGTCTATTATTTGACTAGACTCCCGGCTACTTACCTGTCGACTATTAGTGCTGCCCGAATGTAACTGTTCCAATTTTTTCTCAAACTCGCTTATCTTTTTAAGGATTAATTTTAAACTCGCATTTTCTAAGTTACCCGTCATGCCGCCTGTCTCTACCGTACTTGCACCGACCTCGCTTGACTTCCCCTGTCGCCTAATACATCTTTCCTCCCTCTCAGACATTTCCTCCGTCCGCCTATTTACGTGTACTCGCCTAATCAGATGGAAATGCGTAACACCTTTAAACCTAATTTGCCAACTATTGATTGCACACTTCTCTCAGTGAATTATTGAGAATGGGTTGACTAACGTCTATCTCAGATACCGTAAGTGAACAAGAAAGTTATGAATAAAATTATATTATGATAAATTCTTAGTCTATAATTAATTATTTTATTGAAGTAGGATTAAAATAGACAAATGAATTAAAGTAAGCCCTGAAACTCTGGTTCCCACGTAGTCTTCTCTCTCTCTGACTCCAATAGTATATGTATATACTTGATGCTGACTTTCCTGCAACAGTACATGTATATAAGAGTTTGTTCACGCTGTGCTCCCCCCAGACTTTACGCCTCCTCAAAACTCTTAACACCTACAAGACGTATTCATTGTAATTGATACATAATAAATGGAGCACATTAAAAGTTTCATGTATACTGCTTGAACTGCGTTGCCCTCCTTAGTAACTGTAAGTAATACATAATGGACCAAATGCATAATCTTATGTATTGCGGCGCTGGTTCTCCTATATTATTATAATGAAAATAGAATAAGTCAATATCACATTAAATCTACAACTTAATTTGTAAGTATATTTGTACGTCGCCCTCTTTCGTTGCATATTCCTTGAAATTACCATTTTAACGTAACGTAAACGTAACGTAATAAAATTACCATTTAACCAAAACATCGTGGGTATTTGGAGAACACGGGCTGTATATAACTTCGCTGCCGATCTTTTTCCAAAAAATAGTGTTCACAAATAGTTTCTAAAGTTACTTTACAGCTATTATGGTGCTGGAAGTGAACGTAAACAATCTTGGATATGTCCTGAATGTGTTAACAAGAAACCAAAGAGTGACTGCACAGATACTCCGGTACGCCCAGGTACTGCTCAGGATACCTCCCCTAATTGCGTATCGGATGATTCTCCGCGGGACAACGTAACAATGCGATACGGTCGAAACAAAAATAAGGCATCGATGGTGACCTCACCGCCATCATAAGAACGGAAATAAAGGCCGCTATTCGTGCTGAAATGGCACCTATCAATGAAAGATTGCAAGATCTCCAAAACTCAGTGCAATACATTAGCAATCAATACGATGATCTAATTAAGTCCACAAATACTATAATAATTGATCACAAGAACATGAAAGCTGAATGTAAACAACTGCGTACTACGGTCACTGTGATGTCGGATCGTATTGACCAGCTCGAACAATATTTACGAAATAATAACCTGGAAATTCAGGGAGTAGGGGAGCGAGGGGCTTGTTGTAACAGTTTTCTTTAAAACTAATATATCTTGAGATCTATTGATTAAATGTCTACTAAATAAATATGGATGAATGCTGTAACTCTTCCTGTACCAAAACAAGTAAAAAAAATACTATTATTATTCGTCATTATTTTACAATCAATTATTTTCTAGAAGAAGTGCGGTGTTACAACTTACCTCGTGCTTGGGGCAAGTTGTAACATCTAACGGGGCAAGTAGTAACGCCAAAAAAAACCGACAATAATACCTCTAATCATTTATTCTTTGTTTGTTTTTAACTAAATTCACATCTTACTAAAGTAAGTATTATATAATTCTTATCAAAAATCAACATATCTATCTAACAAAGTATGATACTTATACATAGAAGAATCAACATTTGGTGGGTTTCATTATGATTAAATTCAGTCTTCGTCTGAGCTACTATTAATACAAATAAAAGATATAGTGTCTCCTGTAACACATCCTACATAGGCCCACATCTTGCAAATGATACACTCTACCCAATCTTCTTTATTTGAATCGGTGTAAGCTTCACTACATACCAGACAGAACCACTCTTCTGATTCTGATTCTGAATCTGAACATAAAACTTTTCTTCTAGCTCTATCCACTCCAGTTTTATTTTTTGTTGACTTACCTTTCCCCTTCCCGTTTCCTTTGCCTTTTTCTTTAGTTTTGTTTTCTTTTTTTTTGTTTCATCTTTTCCTCATATTCTTTTTGTAAAGCTTCTTTTTCAGGAGTGTCCTTCAATACTGTAGATTTTCTTTTGCGTCTGCTATTTGAATTAGCTTTTCTTGGTGGCGCCTTTGGTAGAGGTAGAGTAGGTAGGAAGCTATCTTACCTTTTTCTTCTGCAGTAAATCCTTATCTAGGCTTAACATAACCAACTCTTAATGTTTCATTATTCTTCTTTTTCTTTTTTGTATCTATAAAGAGAGACGTGACATAATCCGAAAGTCTGACTAGCTTTGCGATTACTGCATTTTTTTTTCTAAAACTTCAGCTGCCGCTAACTCGTATACTTCTTGGCTATGTGTTGCCCGCTCTGACTTTTTTTTTATACACCCTCATTCTAGAAGTATGGAAAAGAAATAAGTAAGTTTCTACATCATAACTTGGGGCATGTTGTAACATGTTACAACAAGCCCCCTGGATTTTGATACAACTAACCCCATGTTATGATTTTTAATATTTATCAAGATAACTATTTAAACAATTTAGCAATCATAAAAACTGTTACACATTATCAGAGATAGATTAATTTGAATGGAAATAAGATACAGAAAATTTGAAATTAGTCGATAATATTAACGCAAACCGATTATATTACCTGGCAAAAATGAAGCGCGTGCACAGTTCCGCTCACTGCGCCGGCCGGCGGGACACTAGCTATGGCAACATGATACGGCGTAGTTTATAGGTTAAATCGAGTCAAAGAAATACGTCAATTGCGTTTACGATCCTTGTGAAAAGAGCCTGTTACTACTTACCCCTGTTACAACAAGCCCCTCGCTCCCCTACCTGAACAAAAAAATGAAAATATCTTAAAAGTGGTGAATAAAATCGCTGATGTGATATCGCTGAACTTGCAGGACGCTGATATATTGAATTGTACAAGAGTTGCCCGCAAAAATAAGGAGAGTAAGTCTCCGAGAGCCATAGTTGTTCAGCTTAAAAGTATTCGCTGTCGTGATGAATTTTACTCTGCAGTTACGCGCTATAACAGGTCACACCCAAAAAGCAAACTAGGATCATCACTACTGAATTTCAGTGGACCTACGGTGCCCATCTACGTTTCGGAACACCTTTCCCCGTCGAATAAATCGCTACATGCTGCCGCACGCATCAAGGCGAAAGAATTAGCGTACAAATTCGTATGGGTGCGCAATGGCCGAATTTTCATGCGCAAGAATGAAACATCCCCGTTCATATCATACGTTAAGTGTCAGAAAACACTGGACTCACGGGATTAGTGCTCTTTTCTGTGTTTATTTCCCCTGTAGTGTATGCCATTATTTAATCAAATATTTTTTTATTCTTTATGATGGATAAATTATCTATTTAATAGGTTGGGGAAAAAGTTTCTTCGCATTTTTTACGAAAATTCAAAACATTTTTTCGCGAGCTATCTGTGAAGCCTGACCGGCCTTTGACCACGACCTTTTTCGCACGTTCTTGTCGTACGTGATCCACTTTTCATCACCAGTTATTAGCTTCTTCAAAAATGGTTCGGTTTCATTACGTCGTAATAAAGAATCACAAATGAGTACACGGTTCATTAGGTTTCTTTCAGTGAGCTCGTGAGGTACCCAAATGTCGAGCTTTTTTGTGTACCCAGTTTTTTTCAAATGCGCCAAAACTGTTTTGTGGTCAATTTCCAGTTCTTCAGCTACGTCGTAACTACTGACATGCCGATCTTGCTCCACTTTTTCAAAAATGGCATCCATTTTATCTGTAATAGGGCGACCAGAGCGACGTGCATCTTTGACATCAAAATTTCCGGATTGAAAACGCTTAAACCAAATTTGTGCTACTCTCACAGACACTGCACTAGGTCCATAAACATCGCAATTTTTTTTCGCAGCTTGCGTTGCATTTTTACCTTTTTTGTAGTAAAATTTTAAAATGTATCGAATTTCTTCATTAGATTCATTCATCTTGGCGGTACGAAAAAGAAATGAAAATCACACATTTTCCTAATTTGAATTTGGAATTATGTTCTTTAAAATTTAAACTTTCAATGATACCAAAACCAGCCAGATACAAATAGTATAAAGATTCCAAAGGCCAAAGGCCAAAGAGATTTTATTACAAGTTTATACATACTATAATGCTAAAAGACTTTTTCCCCAACCTAATATTTCCAAAATATCAGAGGTACTAAATCTAAAACAGAAGATATAATTCATTCTATTATGTTAAATAATTATGATGTAACATGTCTATGTGAGACCTGGCTTGATCAATCCGTGGCATCCTCAGAACTTATTGATGACAGATATATTGTCAACCGTGGGGATCGATCGGCTGAATTTATGAAAAGATACGACAAAACACATGGAGGCGGTGTACTTATTGCCGTGAAAAAGTATTTAGTTAGTATGGAGAGTGCGCTTTCTCGTGTAACCTTAGAGAATGTGGCTATAAAAGTACAACTAAGAAACATTACATTATGCATATGTACGGTTTATGTACCATCATATATAAAATATGATCAATTCATAGATTACCTAGATCACGTCGAGAGCATGATTCAGTCGTCCTCTGAACATGCACTGATAATCGGTGTTTTTAATCTTCCTGATGTTGACTGGTTTTGTAAGGATCTAGTAATTACGACAAATGCAAAAATACGCGCGTTACAGGATTTCATAGTCAGATTGGACTTGAATCAATCTAACCGCATCGTGAACTCTTATAAGAAAGTACTGGACTTGGTTTTGCGACTCTCGGACTTCCTGTATTGTCGAGGAAGCTGAACCCTTAAGCCGTGTTGACGCTTATCACCCACCACTAGAAATAACCTTGAATTATAGCAAGCCGAATATGTTAAAACAGAATAGTGGCAAACAATTTAGATTTCATAAGACTAATTTCACCGCATGTAGTGAGGAGCTCTCTGGTATTGACTGGGACCAATATGCTGACTTGGATTGCGATAAAATTGTACAAAAAATTTATAACCATTCATGGGAAATAATCGAAAAGCACACACCAGTATATAAGTCAAATAATACTTGGCCTTCGTGGTTTGCCCGCCCTTTAGTTAAAATATTAAAAGAAAAAAATAGGTAACAATAAATTTAAATTATACCAGAATCCTCGTGACTTTGATACTTTTTCTGTGCTTAGGGTAAGAGCCAAAAGAGAATTCATTAAATGCTATAGAATATACTTGGATAGAGTGGAGGAAGGCATTAAAACAGATATTAAGACTTTCTGGAGGTACTCTAAATCTAAAAAAAATACGAATACATTGCCAAACCAAATGCATTATAATTCTGTGACTGCAAGTAATGGTAGGGACATAGCTAATCTTTTCGCAAGGTATTTCTCATCTGTATATACTAAGCCTTCTTCATTTGCATATACACACAAGTTTCCCGAGTCAAATAGAAGTATTTCCACTATTGCTATAACAGAGAAGGAGGTTGTGCAAGCTCTTAATTCTGTCGATGTTACTAAGGGTGCCGGACCGGACGGGGTGCCACCGGTATTCGTAAGAAAATGTGGAGCAGCGTTGGCGAAGCCTCTTTATTTAATTTACAGTCGCGCCTTAAGTTCAGGTAGTTTCCCAGAATTGTGGAAGATTGCTAGAATCGTACCTATACATAAATCTGGGAAAAAGACGGATGTACAAAATTTTAGACCTATTAGTATACTGAGCTGTTTTGCTAAGATTTTTGAAAGTTTGATTTATAATCTTTATTTTTATTTAAAACCAGTTATAAGTAATAAGCAGCATGGCTTTGTTTGTAAACGTTCTACTACCACTAATCTTTTAACTTACATTCATGATATTAATTTAGCTTTTAATTGGCATGTACAAGTGGATTCACTTTATATTGACTTCGCCAAAGCATTCGATAAGGTAGACCATCATATTCTATGTTGCAAGGCTTGTCATCTTGGAATACACGGGGCACTCCTACGATGGCTCATTTCTTATATATCACGACGAACTCAGTTAGTAGTGGTACACGGCTATGACTCGGATCCTTATGAATCAACATTTGGCATTCCACAGGGTTCAAACTTAAGCCCTCTTTTATTTATAATGTTTATAAATGATCTTATACAGTCTATAAAGTGTAAATGTATTGTTTATGCAGATGATATTAAACTATATCTCGAGGTGATGGGAATTCAGGATGCCTTTTTTTTGCAGTGTGATATCGATAGGGTCCATAACTGGTGTGTTAATAACGGCATGTTTTTAAATATTTCAAAGTGTAGTCTCATTACATTCACAAAAAATAAATCCCCCATTCAATATTCCTACACTATCAATAATATTTTACTAAGTCGCCAAAACCTGGTTAAAGATCTCGGTGTGTGGTTGGACTCAAAATTAAGTTTCACATATCATTATGATAGCATTATATCTAGGGTAAATAAAACTGTTGGTTTCGTTATGAGGACCGCAAAACCTTTTCGTAAACCAACTAGTGTGTTGATTTTATACTGTGCTCTTGTCAGAAGTGTTCTAGAGTATAACTCGATTATATGGTGTCCTCAGTACAATATTCACATCGACAGACTGGAAGCAGTCCAAAGGAGGTTTCTGCGTCATTTAAGTTCCAAACTGGGTATGAGGCGTAAACTGTCTACGTATGAGGCTCGCCTTAAATATTTTAGAATAGATACATTGAAGTCTAGGGGATCTATCCAGGATCTGTCAACACTGTATAAAATTGTTAATGGACAATTGGATGCTATGGATTTATTACGCCACTTATCGTTTAAAACCGGCGGTAGTATGAGAAAATTAAACCTTTTTTCTGTACAAAATTGCAACAACAATGTTACGTTTAATGACCCGCTGTTTAGAATGTGTAGGTCTTATAATACTTACTCACAAGATTTAGATATTTTTTCTCAAAGCTTGGGTTCTTTTGTTAGAATTATAAAACTTATGTGTAATTGTGTTCCAGACATTTTTTAATTTGGTTAGTTTTCCAATTCTTTTTATGTAAAAGCTGTGTGGAACATTAATAGGAAATCAATTTTATCATGTGACATAGTATATTAACTTGTAATAATGTATCAAATTGTTTTCTGTAGTTGTACCTATAAATAAATAAATTTACCCTGATCACAATCCCTAGGTTTCTACGTTGTGTTTTATAAAGCTTTGTAAGGATCTAATCCAGTCGTATCGTTGTTTCGAATACGTAGCTGGGATATCCTGGTCACGGCACCATTTCTGTGGTGGTACACGCTCGGTAGCGATCGTCTAGTTATTTAGGTTTTCGAGATTGTATCAAGTGAAAACAAACCACCTGATTCTCTTCTCTTACTTCATTTATTCCTCCAATAGTTATGTTGTTAGCTATGTTATTCGCTTGACTGTTTCAATTCAAATGCCAACCAACAACTGCCGAAATCACTTTTTATAAATCTATCCCCACTCAGAAACGGCGACGCCATAATGAAAAGTCAAACGAATAACTTACTAGTTAAACCAAAAACAATTTTATTGAGACTCACTAACAATAAATCTGATTTGATTTAATAATAGAAAAATATTTAATAACAATAATAAATAACAACTACTTAATAATTATACCACTAGAAAAAATATCAATAGACCTTTTAAAGAGTCTTAAACAAATATTTTGATTAAAAATATTAATCTGACAATATCTAAATACATTAGATTAGCTATAATGATATTTCCAAATATTTAATATTATTGTACAAGTATTTAATAAACTATTTTATAAAAAGGGAAATGAAATGTCAAAGATACTTTTAACCAAAATAAGTAGTTGTATCATTTGATTAATATATATTTTTTTTAACAATCTAACAGCTCGTCCATCCTGATATAAGTTCACGTCCCCGTGAACTACTTAGTTTCAATTTAGGTATTGCACACAATGTACGTTATACATATAATTCGTTTATTTAATTAGTTTACGATAAGTAAACTAATTAAATACACGCTATTTTATGTTATCCTAATTACATTCAGTTTTCATAAATTGGCACACTTTGTACGATAAATACATACAATTGAGCACTTTGCCCTTAGCACACTTTGTTTTTAAAATTACATACAATTTGAGCACTTTGCCCTTAGCACACTTTGTTTTAGAATTACATACAATTGAGCACTTTGCCCTTAGCACACTTTGTTTTACAATTACGTACAATTGAGTACTTTGCCCTTGCTACACTTTGTTTCACAATTACATACAATTGAGCACTTTGCCCTCAGCACACTTTGTGCTACAATCACATACAATTTTCGCGCCTTGCGCTTGAATAATATAACTTACTCATGAACCGAATCATCAAAATCTAGATCATTTCGCGTATTTTTAATTTTCTATCCAATCTTACAACATTAACATTAATCAACAATTATTTAATTATACTAATCGTTACCGCTCTCCTCACTAGTAGTGCTCGCACCAGAATCAGATTCCTGTTCTTTATCATCAAAACATAACCACGGATAAAGTTTATCTACCGCATACACGCCTGTATATGTTTTATTAGCCTTATTTGTAATAGGTGTATCGCAAATTTCATACCTATCATTATCAAATATTTTACTTATTCTATAAGGACCCGATAATTTTGGCAATAACTTTCTACTTTTGCCAGTAGTGTGCACTACTTTTTCAACTCGGACCAAGTCCCCTATACTGTATTCCCTAGCATGTTTTCTCTTATTAAAATTGTATTTTTGTTTCTCCTGAGATTCTGATATAAATTTGTCTACTTCCGACCTGATCTTAGACACACCTACGTTGCAATTTGAATTTTCTAAATTTTCTATTGCCCGATTATCGTTTTTGAGTTGTGATTCATCTTGATAGTCTGATATTATATTATTACCTAATTCATTACATGTATTGATCAAATTATCTTCCCTTAAATCAGCTTCAATCTCAGTCATTATTTGGCCTTCATTGGAATTTGTCAGTTTGAGTCCAAATAAAACTTCCGAAGGGGATTTACCAGTGCCTTTATTAATAGTATTGTTAAGGCCCCATTGTATCTGTAATAACCGGTTATCCCACAATCTTTCATCCTGGCCGTGATTTTGAGTGGCTAAAGAATCAAGTATTGTGCGGTTGTACCTCTCCACTTGACCGTTGGCCCGAGGAGATGCAACTGCGTTTTTAATATGCCTAATCCCTAACTCTAACATAAACTTTTTAAATTTGGTACTAGTGAAGGAAGTCCCGCGATCACTAATCAAACGAGTAGGTAATCCAAACATTCCAAAATAGTCTCGAAGTGCAGCAATACTCGTATTTGACCTTGTGTTCTTTACTGCTTTTAACACAATGAATTTAGTATAGCCATCTATTATAACTAAGATATATGCATTTTTATGTTTACTTTGAACAAAAGGACCCACATGATCAATGTGAATAGTGTGAAAAGGGGTAGGAACTTTAGGTATTGGATGAAGATACCCTTCTTTTCTCCCTGTAGGGATTTTATTATGCGCACACTCGAGACAAGAACTTACATACTTTTTTATGAATTTACGCATTTTTGAGAACCAATAATTATTTTTAATCCTATCGTACGTCTTTTCGAAACCAAAGTGCCCTATAAGGTCGTGATTCTTCTGAAGAATTTGCCAACGACAACCTTTTGGAACTACCCACTTTAACCCATCGTCAGTCTTTCTATAGATCCTATCTTTCTTTAGTACAAAATTTTTCTTTATATCTACCACCTCCTCATATTGGGGGTCCGATAAAATTTCTTTCATTCGTTTCAATTCTGAATCGCTTAATTGCACTGTTCCTAACCAATCGTTATCTATGCTCATGATATCAAAAGTTTCAATAGCTTCAATAACACCTACTTCGTCAGAAACTGGATTTCTGCTCAGCGCGTCTACATGAGTCATACTATTTCCCGACCTATATGTAATGTCACAATCGTATTCCTGAATCAAGCTCCACCATCTGGCAACCCTAGGAATCATATCTTTCTTTTGAAACGTAGCCCTAAGGGAGTTACAGTCTGTTACTAGTGTAAAATTCAATCCTAAAATATACGGTCTAAATTTCACCAAAGACGCTATGACAGCAAGAGTCTCTAATTCATAAGATGAGTAGTGAGACTCTTCTGGGGAGGTTTGTCGGCTATAATATGCTATTGGTTTGATGTGAGAGTCATATTGCTTTTGTAACAACACACCACCCACCCCATGTTTACTAGCATCGGTATGTATTTGTGTTTCAGCCGTTGGGCTGTACAAATCGAGAACTGGCCTGGAAGTTAAAATACGTTTGATTTCACTAAAAGCGCAATCTTGTTCTACACCCCACTCCCAGATAGAATTCTTTTTTAACAATTTAGTGAGAGGTCTTGCAATTTCTGCAAAACCTTTAATAAATCGCCTAAAGAAACTAGCAAGGCCTATAATCTGTCGAACATTATGTACATCTTTTGGCGTTGGAAAGTTATGAACGGCTTCTACTTTTCGTATTCCCGGCTTTACACCCATCCCGGAGACTTCGAAACCTAAATACTCGACTTCAGTTTTGAAGAAGTAGCATTTCTGTGGTTTTAATGTTAAACCTGCCTGATGAAGTTTCTCAAAAATTGCACGTAGTCTTTCCAAACCCTGCTCAAATGAATTTGACGGTACCAGAATATCGTCCATATACGCTAAGGCTGACTCAAATCGGGCATTACCTAGCACCATATTTATTGCCCTTTGAAAAACTGCTGGAGCGTTGGCTAATCCGAATGGCATTCAATTAAACTCCAATTGTCCATCCGGCGTAACAAACGCTGTTTTGTGCTTGGACTCGTCACTAATAGGTATCTGGTAATATCCGCACGCCAAATCTAATGTGCTGAAATAGATATTACCAGCTAATCGATCTATCTGATCGTCTATACGCGGTATAGGGTAATGTTGTTTTATAGTTATCTTATTCAACGCGCGGTAATCTATACAAAGACGTTTATCACCAGTCTTTTTTTTGACAACAATAATAGGCGAAGCGTATGGAGAGGAAGACTCTCTTACTATATTGTTTTGAATTAATTCATCAACCATCAACCTAACTTCAGACCTTTCACTGTGACTAAGACGATATGGCCTATGTACAATTGGGTGAGAATCTTTTAATTGTATATCCATTGTAGTTATATTAGTACACCCTAATTCTTGCATATTTTTGGCAAAACAGCCTCTATACTCGTTTATTAAAGACAAAAGTTTATATTTTTGAATTTCACTTAAACCATCTCCAATATTCAAATCACTTAATATCAGTGGACTTTTCTCATTATTTATTGTGTGTATATCTAGGCAATTACTCTGATTTAAACTATCTATGCATAACATACCTCTAGAAACAGGTTGATTTTTAGGAAATGTTATAGGACAATTATTTCTTATATTCGTTATAAATATGTAGCCTATGCCATTACTAAGTTTAACAGTCCCACCCACAACCTTATATTTCGGTCTTTGACTATCTTCGATGCATAACTTTCCGGAAAAATTAAAATCACTTTTAACTTTGACGGCAGCGTCCCCGAAAATTTGTAAGTTATCATAAATTTTTAGAGCAATACGACGTCCGCCAAATGAATTATTTGATTGAATTATTAAACTTTTATTGTCCTTGCGAATAATGATGTGGGATTGCTCTGTGACTGTTTGTCCAATTAGAATGTCATAACTAAGAAAACGATCGGGTATTATTATTATTTCTACATTTAATTTTATATTATCTATTGTTAACTCTGCTAAACAAGCCCCTATTGGCTGTATAATGGAATTACCAAAACCACGTAAGTGAGGTAAGTTTTCAAGTCTCCAATTACTACTATTCTGAATTTTTCTGGCAACCGATTCTTTAATTAAAGTACACTGACTACCGAGATCTACATAAGCAGTAAGTTCTAATCCATGCACTATAACTTTCTTTCTGAACTTATTATCCATTAGTTCCCCAGCATCAACTAGTCATAAGGACTTAACTTCTGATCTGTCCTTCCAAACTCCTTTTACGCACGTAGGATCATCATGACCAAACCTTAAACACTTTTGACATTTAACGATCGGGTTTTTACAAACATTGACTGTATGTCCTACCTCATGACAGTTAAAACACTTAATAGGTCCGAACCTAGTAGGTTCTACTCTTACTGGTTTACGATTATAATCATTACCAACCCGAACAAACTTCCTACTCTTTTCGACTTTGTCATGTTTGACATTTCTTAAATACCCTAATAACTTATCCGAATCTTCAAAACCTACAGCTTCAGCACCGTACCGTACTGACCTATCATCTATCCCGAAAACTACGCAATCAATAGCATTCCTTCCGGAAATACTACAGCGGTTCAACGCTATTAATTTTTCATAATAATATTCTTCTAAATCATCACCAAATTTTGCTCGTATGTTTAACATTTCACTTAATAACCTACCGTAATTTTCGTAGACAGGGAAAGCTGCCCTAAGCTTTTCTTGCCATATATCCCAAGAATGCATTACCGATGGTTGCCCCTCATACCATCGTTTAGCAGTACCCATAAGTTTTGGCAAAGCATAATGAGCGGTTTGTTTGCCATCCCACCCATAAATCTCTGCGCATTCATTAACTTTGTTTAGCCAGGTAACTAAAGTTTGGTTCTTAACCTTAGGATCAAACTCCGGTATCACATTCACAGATGCGAACTTTTCCTTATACTGAGGATTGACAGTAGAGACGCACTTTAAAACTTGACTTAGATTGTCTACTAACAGTTTGTTTAAAGCTATTAAATTATGACTCGATGTTGCGGCTAACTCAGGGTTAACTAGATTATCCATTTGGGGTATATTTTTGTCATAGTGATTAGTTTCATTACCAATAATATCATTAAGTGTAGTTTCGTTTTGTTGTGAGAAAATATTTTTAGTCATTGGATCCTGAACGAGGTTATTTTGTTGGGTATTTACCGTTACCGGATCTGGAGGTATGTTACTATGCGAATTGATCTCCGATTGTAAACTGGTTTCATTACACCGACGTACAATAATATGTGAAGATACACCTGACCTTGTAATGGAGGATCGCTGCTCCAAACTGGGTGTCTTCAAACGACGGGATCTTCTGCTTCGTGATCGCGTGCGCCTACTCCGAGTGGAGCGCGAACGTCGCCTCACGACGGGACGTGACCTGCGACCTCCCGATGATCTCGACCGTCGTCTCGATGCGTGATGACGGCGCTGCCCGCTCGTACTGGACTGCGAACGCCGTCTCACGGCGGACCGCGAACGTCCCCTTGGAGTGGAACGCGATGGTCGCTCACTTGGCATTGTACCACACAAGTGTAGATATGACTGAAAACAAAGATGTCAATTATATATATGACTAAGACACCCAAACCGTTTTAATACACATAAATATGTCTGCCCTACAAAATATGATAATTAAGAGGGTATTACGAAAATGTTTTAATGTTTAAATCCTTCCTTGTACCGTATTTGATTTAAAAGATATGATTCACCTGTGTTCTACTGATCTTCCAACCCATTAGCCGATTACAACTCACATTAAGAAACAATATAATGTAATAGGCGTCAACATAAATAATCCAAATGTTTAAAGGATTAACAAAAGGCATTATGAATTCATCTATAGGAGCATTTAATGCAAAGCAGTTCTCGAACAGAGTTTTTCTATACACCCTGTACATATATACATTATATACTCAAGTAGTATTTACTTATCTACAAATTATTTCAATTCAAGTTGACGCTGTTGTTTGGTGGTGAACACAAACGAAAATTCTCATCATTCGTTACGTTATTCAAAATCGAAATACCTTTGCTGCAATGCAAAGTAAAAAATAATGGAACTCACCTGTAAAACTTTATACCAACCTACCGAACCTAATTCTGCGTTCGTATCCCACTTCTGAATTTGAAAACAAACCACCTGATTCTCTTCTCTTACTTCATTTATTCCTCCAATAGTTATGTTGTTAGCTATGTTATTCGCTTGACTGTTTCAATTCAAATGCCAACCAACAACTGCCGAAATCACTTTTTATAAATCTATCCCCACTCAGAAACGGCGACGCCATAATGAAAAGTCAAACGAATAACTTACTAGTTAAACCAAAAACAATTTTATTGAGACTCACTAACAATAAATCTGATTTGATTTAATAATAGAAAAATATTTAATAACAATAATAAATAACAACTACTTAATAATTATACCACTAGAAAAAATATCAATAGACCTTTTAAGGAGTCTTAAACAAATATTTTGATTAAAAATATTAATCTGACAATATCTAAATACATTAGATTAGCTATAATGATATTTCCAAATATTTAATATTATTGTACAAGTATTTAATAAACTATTTTATAAAAAGGGAAATGAAATGTCAAAGATACTTTTAACCAAAATAAGTAGTTGTATCATTTGATTAATATATATTTTTTTTAACAATCTAACACAAGTTATTAGAAACTTCAGGTGCTTTATGCATAAGAGAGCGCCCAACCCCGTTGTTGTTATTTAAAGTCAATCAATATCTTTTCACTCTTTTGCTTAGTGCAAATCATCATAAAAGGAAGGATTTTGGAAAATTTTGCAAGGCTACAAACAAATTGAATTCCAGGCCGGGTCTTCCCATGAGTGTCTCTGGTAAGAGTGACTCGGTTGATATTGTTAATTTATTTAAAGACCATTTCCGGGTTGAGTCTCCTTTGAGTGACGATATATATAGTGAGTTAGTCGGAACCGTGGGTGGGTCGGGACGCACGGTGACGTTCTCTATCGAAGATGTTAAGTCTACAATTAGGGGAATGACCCGTGGCAAGTCCCCGGGACATGATGGGCTCAGTATCGAGCATCTTCAGCATGCAGGTGCCCATCTTCCGAGAGTGTTATCCATGTTGTTTAACTTTTGTGTAGGGCATTCCTATCTTCCTCATGATATGTTGAAAACTATTGTGTCGCCGATAATTAAAGACAGGACAGGAGATAGTGCTAATTGTAATAACTATAGACCCATATCGTTGGCTACAGTTATAGCTAAGGTACTGGACGGTTTGCTTGATCGACAGCTATATAAATATCTAAACATACATGATGCCCAATTTGGTTTTCAACCAAATTTGTCTACAGAGAGTGCAATCCTGTCGCTCAAGCATACTGTTCGGTATTATACGGACAGAAAAACACCTGTCTATGCCTGTTTCCTGGACCTGTCAAAGGCCTTTGACTTAGTGTCGTACGACATTCTATGGAGAGAATTGACTGTATCGGGTGTACCTGGTGACATTATTAAACTATTTAGGTTTTGGTATAGCCATCAGACCAATCATGTGAGATGGGCCGGATCACTCTCGGATGAATATAAGTTAAGGTGTGGCGTCAGACAGGGTGGGATAGCGTCCCCTAAGCTATTTAACCTCTACATCAACCGTCTGCTCGTTGAGCTGAGCAACACAAATGTAAGTTACGCTGACGATATGGTGTTGCTCAGCCCATCTATTTCAGCATTGAGGCGCTTATTATCTACTTGTGAGAGGTTTGCGGAGGCCCACGGGCTCATATACAACGCTAAGAAGAGTGAGATAATGGTCTTCAAAGCTGGCACCAAATGTTACCCTTTTGTACCGCCGGTGACATTGCGCGGAACTCCTCCTAAAACAAGTTAAAGTGTTTAAGTATTTGGGCCATTGGATTACCGAGGACCTCAAGGATGATATGGACATCATGAGGGAGCGTAGGGCGCTGGCTGTTCGATGCAACATGTTGGCCCGTAGATTTGCAAAATGTACACATGAAGTTAAGGTTACGCTGTTCAAAGCATACTGTCAATCCTTATACACATGCAGTCTATGGGTCAACTATACGCAGAAATCATACGGCGCCCTCAGCGTCTAATATAACGATGCGCTCAGGGTATTGTTGCGTATGCCTAGATATTGCAGTGCATCCGCAATGTTTGCGGAGGTGCGAGCTGATGGTTTCCAAGCTGTGATGCGAAAGCGCTGCGCCTCCACGAGGTCACGTGTGCGTGCATCGCGCAACTCCATCCTGAGTGTTATCGCACACCACTGGGACTCGCCGTTCCTGCGTCACTGTAGTCACCTGCATGCTTCTATCAGGTCACACACTCGCCCATGACATGCAAAATATTGTACTTGACATTAAATAGAAGGACATTTCATTATTTGTATTAACTTAATGTTATATTAAATACTAACCTTACTAACATATCAACTCTAATCAAAATTGTTACTAACACCACTACTAACAAATTTATTTATTTAATTGTAATTAATTAATGTTTAATTTTAATACTTTTTATTGTTAATGTTGTTTTTATTTTAATTAATGTTTTTTTTTTTTTTCTTCTAATGATCAATGTTTATGTTTAGTATATCCTATGGGTCTTTGTAGCCTGATAATAAATGATTATTATTATTTATTTATACATTTGTATTTTTCTCGGTCTATGACCGGTTTACTGCCGTACACGGGCCGAGGCCAAGTAATACATTAGTGCGGAAGAGATTGTTAAGTTTGTAATTGTGAGGAAGGTGCAGATAGTGTATATGCTTTGGTATCAGTGTCAAGTGTGGTTAATATAAGATATGTACGCAGAATAAATTCGTTCATCTCAGGTGTCCATCGTCTGCGTGTACGAGAAGCGCTTGAGGTGGATGCAAGTTCACAGTCAAAGTTGACTTCCTGCACAACACTCCCGAGCGTGCTAGCTGATGACAATGTAGATGTGTGCCTTGTCATGTAAGATGGGCGAGTAGAGGGTATAGATGGAAATAATGATTCGGTATCATCGTTCGATTCTTCGGCTGTAGCATCAACGTCTTGAACCCGCCTGTTCAGTTCCCGACGCTCGGCTGTAGTAGATTGTGCGGCTGACGCCCGCCTGTTCAGCGCCTTGCCGCCGGCGTTACTCGTACTGAAGCATCCAGCACCGGCACCAGATGCGCCCCGGCGACCCCCGGGCAGCGACCGTAAATTATAAACTCTTCTGTTCTGCTCCATTAGGGTTTACGTTTGGGAATGATTAGTTGGAGAGGGTGTATCACCCACTACAGGTGATTGAACAGGTGTTAGGTTCTGTAATTAGTACTCCTCTCCTTAAGCCCCCTTAAGCTTATTATTATTATTAGTACACTCCGTTGGATGGACAAAGTCCCCTCCCTCTATCATTCTATCGGGTTACCTTTTTTTCAGGCCTGCGGGAGCAACGAGTTATATTTGTACACTTTTGTACACTTTTTGTACACTTTTGTTAAGATGGTTATAATATTAATAGCCAAAGTTGTATTTATTCTATAGTTAAATTTCCCCTTTTTCGAATTAGGCCTCGGTAATGATCCGAATGATGAACGGTGAAACTCGTATGGGCGTCTCATTTCATTTCATACCACATAAACTACGACCGGTCCATTCAGGTTCGGGAACCTACTCGTAAAGTAGCCTTGGCTTACTTGTCCTGGGGCTCTGACCCGACCTCCTTAAAGCTGCGAAGCTTATATTATCACCTCAAGGGTGAGTCGATATTTCCCGTAGGAATATTTTTTTTATTTCATTTCATTTTATTTTAGTCATTTCATTTGTTCGTTATAGTTTCAGAATGGCCATTCTGAGGTCGGAAGTCAGCGGCATGAGAGGGGCGTGTTATCAGGGGAACCCAGGACCGTCGCCGTGTTGCGATCTAGGAGTATTGACTTAAATTCCCACTGAATTAATTTTCCTTTCGCTGAAGTCTCTAACCCCGATACCTTAATCCTAGCCTTTCTATAGTCTCACTGAAAGTGTTAATTTTACTATTTATTTTATTTGAATCTGCTCTCTAAATTGTGTAGCTCTATACCGATAACGAAACGCGGATTTATTTATTTACACAAGTAGCTACTTAGATAACTAGAACTTTAGTTAAAACTGGAAAATATCCGAATTATCATAACATCTCTCCTGTCAAAATTAATTATATTACTTCATGTCTCCATAGTAAGATTGTTCAATCCTAATTGTTCAAGTAGTGATAGGTCTTGTGATCAGTGTATAGGTAAAGAGTTATCAATATTGGAGTTTAGACTGTTGTAATAAATATCCCGTCTGTACCAAATTAGTTGCTTATCCTAACGTGTATTTAAGTATCTAGTGAACACAAGAATTGTGTTCATTGTTGTTGTTAACTCTGGATTTTAGAATAGTCAAATAAAACATGAAATTCATAGTATTGATTTCCTTTTATTTAATTTATAACTTTATTTGGCCCGTCAACACTTTGGGCAAAAATAGAAAAGAATCTCAGACTATTTACATCGTCTCGCCATCATAAGGTCCTCGTAGAAATATTATTATAATTTTAAGACTTAAATGAGTTATGATTTAATAATTATATTCTGACTCCATTCCTGCTTTATTTAGTAAATTTTGGAATTTATGATTTCACGACGATAGGGCATTCAGCTCCTAGACCATACTACTATTGAAAGAGAAAGCGAATGCTCAAATGAAAAACTCTTTCGGTCTTTTCTATATCTAAAACGAGCATTTCTTACACATTACTGCAACAAAGACATTTGCCTCTATTATAAGTTTCTCCAGTTTCTCGCGGTGACTCGGTTTCACACTGATGTAGAATCAGTAAGATTGTGTTATACAATACTACACTGATTCTACTATTAAAATTACGTTATACAATACTCAAAACAAAACCATTAGAGCTATAAGTGGTTCGCTCTTTACTCGTCTCCAACTGACTGACCCCTCTAGCTGCCCGACTCTGAATGCCTCGATCCTCGTCCAACGACCTTGCGTCGGTTCCCAGCAACACCTCCAACATTGGCCGTCCTCCTTTCCTAAGTTTCACTTAACCTTCCAGGAACTCAAACATCTGGCAACGATTTTAGTGTCCGAGAATTGTGCAGCGACAAATGTTATTGCTGCCTTAATTGACGCTCTCAGCTTGCCTTAGCAAGATTCCTTTTGTCTCAGAGTTTTTTCTTTGTTAAGTATTCCCAAATGTTTAAGCATCCTAATAATACCCTTTAGAGATTTAAGATGTCATTTAAAAAAAAAATTATCAAATGCTCAAAATGTGATCCGTTCTGTTGGATACAAATTTTCACTCTTTTGATAATTTCTCTCCCTGTCGATTTACTTATTTTTGCATGGTGGATGTTTGAAATAATACGTCTAAGTTCATTTTGTAACTCCTGCACACTGTTGTACCGGTTCCTGTAAACTAAATCTTTTACATAACCTCATAAAAAAAATCAAGTGGGGTTAGATCTGGGGATCTCGGTGGCCATCTAATTTGTCCAAAAGTGCCGATTCAGGAAGGAAAATATTCATTAAGAAACTCGGCTGTTCTCCTACTTTTATGAGCCGGAGTCCCATCTTGCTGGAATATGAGATTTCGTCGATCTGCATCAGGAAGATTATTAATCTCATTTCTTAAAATCTCAAGTATTTCTAGATATCTTTCCGTGTTCAGAGTTCCTTCGTATAAATGTATTAAGAGAACCCGGTTACTTACAATCCCACACCAACAGTTGAAAGAAAAACGCACATGATCATTTGTCTCGCGGATTCGTAAGGGATTCTGTCTGGACCAAATGCGATTATTACGCCGGTTGTACATACCGTTGTTACTAAAGTTTGAATCGTCTGACCAAATAATGGTGTTCAAAAAATTTTTATCCTCAAGGATGAGTCTCTCGATATGTTGGCAGAAATTAAATCGTCTTTCAGCATCCGTAATTTTTGCACTAATCGTCCTTCAACATAACTTTTTAAACTTGTATTTTTTCAGAACGCGATGTATTCTACTCTTTGAAAGTCCAATTTCTTCTTCACCTTCCCTCACTGAACTCTTCGGGTACGCTTCAAAGTAAATCAGAATGTTGAGTTCATCATCGCTGACGTTTATTATCTGATGCTGTGATTGCTGTAAGCGATGATCAAAACGTCCTAAATTTGTTAAATTATCCACCGCAAAGCTAATGAAATGTCTTTGTGATTTAAAAAGTATGCTTCTATTAAATCCAAATTATTTTGGTACACCATGGTAAGTAAATTAACACAAAAATTGCTAATAAACGAAAATGAAACTCTCAATAAACAAAAGAACAGACGCTTGAAAATTTACGTGTTCCATTTTCGAATTATTTATTTTTACTAATATCAGCCAGTTGCATGGTAATTGTGAGCTCATGAAGAAATGCATACAAGTACCTACTACACTTTATGTATCGCTTTATTATTATCATGTACTTACACCACGGAAATCTCGTATCTCAAGTGGGTAGGTCTTTGAAATGATAATGTTAATTGTTAGAAGCATGGCTAAGTCAGAGGAAATTTCCCTGAACAAAATTTTAAATAAAATGAAAAATTTTATGATCTTAGTTTCATTTAATATGCTAGGTTATTAAGGAAAAAATAATGCTTATGAGTAGCCCTTTCAAACGCTATTATAAAATACAAATAATTTTTCTATCACATTTGGCGGGTGCGATTCCCGGTTGAGGTAGGCGATT